>JANQBM010259418.1:0-21540 GCA_025594535.1 Erythroxylum domingense | reverse complement strand
TGTTCACAAATGCATGAGCATGAGATGTGTTTTCCTAACTTCTCCGATTGACCTCACTTGGACCCGTTTCTCTGGTCTGGCCCGTTCTACGGAAACGGGATGTTAAAAATTACATTTCATTATGCAACTATCAACTTGCGCCATCAACTGTTGATTTAGCACACTCATTGGGTTATCAACTCTTGATTTGTATACATCCCATATTTATAACCCAACTTCATCTCTATCCACATTAATTTTGGGTTTGCCCAACAAATCAACGCTTCTAGTTAGGACCAATCTATTAATCCAAAAATCTTATTTCCATGGTTTGAACATATTTGTGTAGAGCAGGCTTGGGTTTGCCCAATAACGCAACTATAAATGAACTCTGGTTCTTGTCATATTAATGGAAAGTGTAAGTCCTAATATTTCAGTTAAGAGATTTGTTCTTTGGTCTCATCAAAATTTTGATGATATTGTATTTATATATATATCACACACACACACACACACACACACGCACACACACACGCACACACACACAGATATATATATATATATATATTTAGACCATGGACAACTCAATTAAACTGAGCTTATGTTCATAACCACCTTTAAAATACATCTAATGCATGTATCACACAAAGGAGGTTTAATGGAGGTTGTGACTTGACTATGCATCAAAAGTTCATGATTCGATTTAACTCTTGAATCGAATTAGGTACTAGAGTTAGTTACGACTAATTTGAATTATGAATATGATTCTATTAGGAACCCTAAAAATCTATTATTTTGATGTCCAAATTAAACACTTTAATTATAGTGTATATGCCTTTTTCTAGTCACACTAGAAATGCTATGCTTTACTTGGATTAATTTTAAATTAATCCTAGGGTTTTTAAAATTCTCATACATTAATTAGTCATCTATATGGCCCAAGCCAAAAATATCTTGATAGCCAAAATCATCAAGATATATAAGTTAACCTACCAAACACTAAAAAGATCGATTCGATGTTGGAAAAATTTTGAAACCCTAATTTCAAGCACATACACTAAGCATGCTACTACCATCAAAATAATATAGTTTTTATCTCATAAAAACTTTATGAAGGTTTTATAACCGAAATACATACACCATAAGTCTTTAATTAAGTCAACTCCATCATCTTTCAAAAAGCTTACCGATGTTAACTTTGACTTAATTTATTAATTAAATCAAATTCAATTAATTTTGGAAAATTTTCATAGTATTATACACATTCTAAATGTGCCTAATAAAAAATTATAGAGACTAATTCTTTTAAATTATTTGTTAATTAATAGGAATTATCCAGCACATCACATGTCTATGACACTTGTCATATTTCTTCTAACACTAGTCATACTTTATATCATGCATGCATAAGATAACCACTTTAACAACAATTGTTATGCGTCTCATACACTTGGCAACATCTCATCATGCATGTTCATGCACAAAATTCATAAAAACAATTTTTATAAAAATTAATATGGAATTTACAAGCATGCATGTTCATCAGATTTCCAAAATTTCCCAGAACTTCATACATGCATCAAGTTGAAACTAAATTCGTCATAAAATAGAAAATGACATTCAATTGCATTTTCCTTTGACAGAAATATAAAATGACACCTTATAAACATTTATTTGAAAGATAAACATAAAAAATTTCTATAATTATTACGAAATTTTCAATTATAGAAATTTTCAAAATCAGCACATAAATTCAATTTTTCAGAAATTCCCAGGAATCAACATATAAACAGATTAGATATTAATTCGAAATAAAATAGCAAATGACATTCAATTGTAATTTAATTTAATAGAAAAATGTTATAACACCTTATAAAAATTTGTTAAAGAAAATCAGAAAAATAAAATTTTCTACAATTTATACGAATTACTCCAAATCAACATGCATGTCAGTCACAACATAGCAAACACTTTGCACATGTTCAATACATCATCTAATACATGAATAAACTTGCTCTGATACTACTATTGGGTTAGCCATGTATACATGCATCAGAATGTAATGGAATCCATGACAACCCCGGAAAGCTACAATCATACATGCATGCATAGACATATAATAAGAACATGAAATATAATACTTTTTACCTTTTGTTTCTCCTCCTTTCTTGTTTCTTCTCCTTGTTTAGGTCATTGTAAGCACCAAAACCTTCCTTGATCACCTAATAACACGTAAAGATGAAGAAGAAGTAGCGTGTAAGGGTGTTAGAACACCAAACTTGATGAATTCAGGTAGATGTTCAAATGGTAGATAGATCAATATTATCTTGCATGTAATTAGATTTATGCAACAATTGCATAAATTGTATGAAGACAACTCAAAAGCTCTTCTCTCTCTCTCTCTAAAACTCTTCTAAAGCTTTTCTCTCTCATTTAAGTGTGTTAGAACTATTAAAAATCATTTGTACATAAGTGAAGAACTAACTTATGTATCAATTGTTAAGGCTTTGGTCACAATCATGGCCAACTTAAAAACTAGCTTTACCTTCATTCATGATTGTGGTCTACTTAAAAACATCCATGCACACTATGATTTTCATCCGATCTTTTATAGGCGTGACCCTTAAGTTTCTAGTTATTTTAGGTACTTGAATTAACTCTTAATTCAAGCAAATCATGAGGGGTTTATGATGCCAATATATCGGAATATAAGTGGATTAACACATGAACTCTTCGATAGTTAATTATCCAACTTATGAACCTTTCCATAGACAATTACCATGAAATTCGTCCTTTCACCATACTATACCCTACTTGGTTCAGAGTATTGATAGTTGTGCATTAGTGTGTGTTTTTTCAAGTAGTTGGCATGTGTTTCTTGCATAATAGTTGATTATTGTTATATTTTAAGAATCATTTTGTATGCTTTTGTTTAGTTTGATCTTCATTTTTGTTCTTTTATGTTTGATGTTAATTTAGGATAAGGATTGATTATTTTGATGTAGGAATGAAGATTGAGCGACTTTGCGATTAAGCTAGAGACCAAAAGAGGAGAAGAGAATAAGAAGCATTATGCTGTAAGAACTCGCGATCGTGGGAATCATGTCAATTTCCAATATTGTGAGATGTCTAATATGAGAACATATGCGGGTTTCACTTAATTTTTAGGTTTTCTGAACTATATAAGATAATAAACTCCTATGTAAGAAGAGGACATGAAACCTCTATAAAGAACTACCTCCTTAAGTGAAAAATTTAGGTTTGGAGTCTTGAGGAAGGTGGAGATTCAAGGATCATCAATCACAATTAGGAAAAGAGCTTACCAACATATAAATTTCTAGATTCTGGAAAAGAAGAGGATGAGTTCCTTTTATTTAATTTTCAATTGTTTTATCTCTTCTAGTCATTGTATGATGGATTATTCAATTGTTAAGGATATTATAGACACTATGAGTGACTAATTTATTTTTAGGGATTACTTTTGAACTATCTTGTTAAACTATTATTTTATTGATATAAATGAAATATTTCTTTGATGAATGTTGAATACATTTATACTTTGCAGTAGATCGAGAGATTGAGTAGGGTAATCTGTGTAGGATCTTACAATGAGAGTTGGAAGTTCATAGAATTACATTCATTAAGTTAATTGATTAGTTAAAAGAGAGATCTTTGCTAATTTAATCGATCTCCCATAGGACAACTCAATAACTAGTTAAATTGGTGAGGTGATTTGGTAGATTGAGAGATTGGTTAATCATCTTCATTTAATTTGATTAGGGATAATTAATTAAACCTTGAGAGAGGGTAGTTAATACATTTGGACATCTTAGGTGAGACACAATGTAACATCCCATTTTCATATTAAGGGTTAGAACCCTAGTTTCTATAAATGAGAAATAACAATGAGAAAATTAGAAAATGCATTTCATGTTGATGCATAATATTAGCATACACACACACGTGATTGTTGAAAATTGCACACATTACAATGACTGTTCATGCACTCAATTGACATTTTTTAGGTATAAATGAATTTTTAATGTGATTATAAAGTGAATAGTAAATGAAAAGTCTTGAAAATTAATTTGGTGAATTATATTATTGACTTAGAATTTTTGGTGAAAATTAGGGGAAATTTATGAAATTATGGGTATTTTTGGACTAGGAAAAATATCAAGTGGTAAGACAATTGATAAATAGTAGTAGAAATAAATGTCAAATGATAATAGAAATTATTGATAAGTGGCATTAAGATTTAATGACTTGCAACATTAAAAATTGGATGACAATTGGACTGGAATTTGGAGATAAATCGACTAGAGATTAAATGATATTGGGCACAAAGTTAAAAGGCATTAGCACTTTAAATTGAGTGGTAGGTGTCATAACAAGTGTCATGACACTTACCTAGCATTATTTACCTTGTCTTTAACATATCTTACGACATTGACCTATTTAAGGACTATCTTTCCATTTTCTTTAACCTTTGCTAAATGATCTTTTATTCATCTTCTTCATTTTGCTTCTCTCATTCATGACACACTCACCCAACCTACACAATCTTGAGTTTTGCCAAAATCCTTCACCTTGCACTCCAAAGATGTCATTGCTTCTTCTTGTTGATGAAGAACCCAACCTATTCCACCTTAAAATGATGATGATCATATAAGCTTGGAGGAGCTATGGTTTCATGGTGATTTTTGAAGAAGTTTGGAGCTAAAATAAGTAAGTGTATTATTATTAATCTGTATGGCTTTGTTAAATGAAGCATATATGATGACAGTTTAGTGGTAAATGATCATGATAGAGGAGTTGAAATATGTGTAATGTTGATGTTAAAATAAATAGGTATATGTTCTATTTTAATGTATTAATGGCATTCCTGAGTTGTTTTAAAGGAGGATTGATAGATTAAATGGTAATGAAGAGTGATGATATGATAATGAAGACCTTAATATACATAGATATTCTGTTTTCATATAAATGATAAATAATATATTATTTATTGTTTTATGGATGAGTAAAAATGAAATTGGTGTTTAAATGAGAATTGATAATTGGTGAATAATGAGATGAGTATATGATCTAATTTTGTGAATAGAAAGAGTGCAGAAAATTTGAAGAAAGAATGATACGTTTTGGATATACGAAAGCCATAAGTTATAAGTTGTTATGTGGGGACATAGATTGAGCTTGGAAGTTAAAGAAAAGTCAAGTGTACTGTATTGAAAAGAGAAAAAATAAGACGATAGTTAAAGATAAAGTGGAATTGATAATGAAGTTGAATGTGAACTGAAACAATGGTGAATGAATGTATACAATGATGTTATGTTTTGTATAATTAAGGAACAATAATGTATGATTTGTTTAATGAATGATATTGAGCTGAAATGGAGGTAAGAATGAAGACAAAATGATGAGAAACTAAGCTAGAAATGATAGACTAAGCATAAGATATTTTAGATGTAACCTGAAGGAGATGGAAAAACTGGAAAATGGGAATGACTTTTACATGAAATATGTTTTTTTTATGAGATGTTTGAGACAACAATTGATAAAATACTTTCCTATGATGCATTTAGACTTGAATGAAGCTTGAAATGTATTTAGTTTAATGATGAAATAAGAGATTAAATAAGTGATATGTTTAGGGTGATGATAGAGGGTATAACCTAAGAAAAGATTGTTAAACTTCAAGTGTTCAAATATGAAATTTGGGAGATGTTATAAGAATGGAAGTGAACCTATAAAGGTTAATGTGATTCAAAGAAGATGAATGATGTGTATTAAGTAAAAGTGAATGATAAATTAGATATTTTGTGATCTTATAACGTTAGAAAAAGGATTGGAGGGCATGTATGTGATAGATATATGATTGAATGATGGACTTAGAATAATCTTGTACAAAGGAGATGTAAGCCTAAATTCAAATTTGGCTTATATAAGTTACAAAGTATGTATGATCTTGAGATATGACCTAAATAAACATACCCAAAATAGTCAAATTGAGCATACATTATACATTACATATATATATATGTGTGTATAATTGAATGTTTATCTGATTGTGCAATTAGTAATGTGTGTACAAAGTGTGTGTTGCATGAAGTTGATACACAGGATTCAACATCAACATCCAGACGTTTCCAGATCATAGAAGAAAATGCTAATATGGAGCGTATTGTAAGTCGACCTAGATGGTCTTATTATAATTAATTGTTTGTTTAGATTTCAGTATTTCATTATTATCGATGTGAATATGATTGTGATAATTCTAGACATTAATAGTTTGAGAAGTTTGATAAATGTGAACAAATTAGAAGTGCTTCATTGAAGGTGAATGAGCAAAGAATAAGTGATTCTCAACATAATTGTTGAATGTTGGACTTAGGTCCGATGATAAGTGAAAGTGACTGTGTAAAATGAAATAAAATGACTCATTGAACTTATGTGATTTGATGCATTCCATTACATGAATGCATGATCAGATAAAGGCAGTTGTGACCAGAGTAGTCATTGAAAAAGAGCTTAAAAATTAGAAAGTGATTAAGAGCCAAAGGCTCACTATGTATAATAAGCCCAGTATCTTCAACAGATACAGGACAGTTATTAATGAGCTCGGTATCCACAATAGATATGGGACAGTTATAAACACTTGATCACAACAATGTAATAATTGAAAGTGAGTCTTATACGCATTGCATATACATTTGATGTGTATAATTTAAATATTCTTTGAACTATTCTAAATGTGAAATGTGAATTAACTGAATAGAGTGATATTGGATTCAACATGTTGATTAGTGAAATGATGTGAACTACGTGATTACATGATTTAATGTGTTATGTGATATGGTGAGCCGTCAAGGATGGTTCGCTCACTAAGTTTGCAAAACTTAACAAAATTGTAATGTTATTTTTTAGGCTTAGAGGATACCCAATTAGAACAAATTAGGGTATAACCACTGCCTTCAAAAAAGAGTTTGAGGTTAGGATCAATTGGCGCCTGCATATATTTTTTGTTAATTTAGTATTAAACATTGTATTCAACAAGCATTATTTATTGTATAAATGAATTTTGTTTTTGTAATAACAGTTATGATTAAAAACATTTTGTTTTTGTAATAGGCCCAAATGTTTACTGGAATTCTGATGATATGTTTATTGTTTGTAACACTTGAGACTGAAATTGTTTATGAATAAAATGGGATTATGAGTTTTTCTAAAAATGCGTGTGATGCTTAAAGAAAAATGTTCAATGAGTATGATTGACTGACTGTCCTAACATGCCACCCTCTTGGAGTATGTTCTCAAATACTGACGGTATGTTTGGAAATATTCCCTATGAGAGTGGCCAGTGCTATAGAGTTGGTATTAGAGCCTAGATTTAGAGTCTTACATAGGCATTTTGTTCGAAATATATGTCAAGGTACATGCATCATAATGTGTCTTAACATGCAGTGGCAACTGATCCCCAGTCTGAGTCACATTTACATGAGTCACACGCATGGACATTCATTAAGGGTTGAGCTATTAGGAGCAATAAGAAGGATGATAATCTATTAGAATGTGAAAAATAAAATTTTATGGATATCTAAAAATGAGAAATAGTATGTGATTCGATATGATAGACAAAGATCCAATACATTTATATCTATGGATGTGTCATTGAATATAACATCAGTATTGTACTGTGGTGATATATCTTTGAATGTGATATAAATGTGAATACTTTGTCGTGGATTGATTGAAGAAAAGCAGAAATATAAGTATTAATGACAAGATTTAAACTGTACAAGTAAAGTTGATAGAAAACAAAATTTATTATGACCATGAGAGATTGAACTTGGAAATTGAAATGGTTATTTGATTAATGTAATAAGAGTCTATGATTGGTATAAGATTATGTTAGTGGATTTAAGAATGGAATTTCATGATGGTTATGCTTCTATAAATTTGAATTGATTGAGAACATATGTATGTAAAGTGAAATAAACTATAATTGGAAGATTAGATTAATGATAGCGATATATGCAGAAGTTCTCAAGGTTAAGTCGATTTGTTATTATGGGTGCATATTTGATAATATGATCACCTTGATAAGTGATATTATTAAGCACTTATGTATTATGTGTTTGGAGATGGTATAGGAAATGATCTATGACCTATTGAAAATTCTTTAGTCATAGTTCCCATAGTTAAACTTTTGAGATGACTCAGAGAAGTGCATGAAAACTTTTTTAGTGATCAATTGGGGATAGATTAAGAGTGTAAATAATGTTACTATGTGTGAAGAGTTTAAGGAAATAGAAGTAGGGCACGATTGTGGCGTAGCACCCATGATCATGGTTGAGATTATTTGGTTCTGTCACAATCTTGGGAAGGTCTACCACAATCATGGACTGGCACAAAAGGAGAAGTGTTGTCAATTAAGAGTAAGGTATCCTTAGCATAAGTTATTAATTAGTGAATTGTCATAAATACATCTCTGGATAAGATGGAATAACTTTGATGATACATACCTAAGCATAAGAGACAATAAACATGTCTACTACTTTATCAAGTTTTAGTAAGTAGAATTTCATGATCTTGTAAGAAATGATAGAGATTGATCTTATTGAGGTAAAGTAGCTAATAAGCAATGATGAAAATAGTTGATTGATAAGGATTACGTGAACAGTATAGATGATAGTAGCAAGAAATCTTCTTTCAAAGAAGATTTTCACCGAATTAGGTCAAGTAGATCAGATGGTTTACTTCTAAGAATGAATGAATATTGAATGAATCAGAAGTGAATATTGGAGTCCCATTTCTAACTGAGACTCAGGCATAAGAAGCTGAAAATGCTACCTATAGAGAGTACATGTATCTTATTGATGAAAGGAAACCCATTTACATTTATAGGTTCATGAAATTAGGATGATGTTGTTGTAATTTCTAAAGGAACTTATGTCCACAATGTATTCTATATTAGTATATTCAGAAGATACAAGTTAGATTTTGACAGTTATGTTCAGAGAAATTGAGACATGCAAATAGATTGAAATGTGTGGAGAAACTAGTACAAATGGATAGTATAAGCATAAGTCGATAAGAGATCAGGGAAATCAAATAAATGGAGAAAATTAATTGAGAAAAGAAGTCAATTGGGAGATTGAGAATAACATGAGATAATGTTACCCCATATGAGGAACTAGTTACTTAAGAATTTCAAAAACTAGTTATGGGCACATTGAGTTTTTGGAAATATCTGTTTGAGTTAACAAATGCCCCCAGCAGTATTATGGTATTGAAGAGTAAAGTGTTCCAACTTTGCTTGGATTAATTAGTGACTGTGATCATAGTTGATATTTTGAATATATTTGAAAAGTAAAGAGAGCGTTTTGAACATTTGAGATTAGTCTTACACATCATAAGGGAGAAACAATTATATGTCAAGTTTAGCAAGAGTAAATTTTGGCTTGATCAAGTAATATTTCTAAGTTATATAGTATCTGAATAGGGCATATTGGCATACCCAAGGAAAGTAGAGGTAATGATGAAGTGAGAAACTCCTAGGAAAATATATATGAGTTCCAGAGGTTTTTAGAATTAGTTAGATATTGGATACTACTAGAGATTGTCGTGGGATTTTTACCGATCTTAGCCTTGTGACAACTTCTGGAAAAATGTGTGTTATTTAGACGGATTAATAAATCTAAAAAGAATTTTGAGGAGATAAAACACTGAATAATTACAACACTGGTGTTAGATATTCCATCTATATTTGGAGATTATGTAGTATATAATGGTGTTTCACATCAAAAAATTAGGATGTATTCTGATGTAGCATAGTAATGTGATTATACGTAAATTGAGACAGTTAAGGTCTCATGAGTTGAATTATTCAGTACATGATTTATAATTTGCTACAGTAATAATTGCTTTGAAATTCTTAGACACATTATATGTGCGGTGAAACATTTCAGATTTATACAGATCATTAAAGATTAAAGAAATTATTAAGTAAGAAAGAATTCAATACGAGAATAAGACAATGGATAAAGATACTAAAAGATTATGATTGTACAAATGAGTATTACACAGTAAAGTTAGTGTTATATCTGATGCATTAAGCAAAAATTCCTACAGCAGTATAACACAAATTCAGATACTGAGGTTATTAAACATAGTGAAATGAAGAACATAGAATGTTAAGTTGTAATTGGGGTAAAATGAAGTGTTATTAACTACATTGAATTTAAGATCAGTTTTACATGAAAGGATTAGAAAAACCCAAAAGAGAGGATTAAGAAGTTGTGAATCTTATTGAGAAATTGAAAATGAATCCCAATTTTGAGTTTGAATTGGAAGATGATACTTTATGATTGAGGTAAGAAATATGTGTATTCGATGTAGATGATTGAGAAAAGAGATTTTTGGAGAAAGCACAAATAGCAGCCTATGTTGTACATCCTAGTAGTAATAAGCTGAAACAGTATTTGGCGGCCAAGGACGAAGAAGAAAATGGCTGACTGTATGATCAAATGTTTGATTTGCTAACAGTCTTGACTTTTGGAGATATGCTAGAGCTTACGTTTTGGAGTTCATAAGAACATGATGACTACAATAAAAATGCCATTTTGCGATGAAAATTACCGATGAAACATGTAAATACTCCTTCGGTAAGATATATTACCGATGGACTTTACCGACAAAACAAAGGCATGGTAGAAACGGCCATAGCTAATAATTACTGACGGAATATTTTTTACCATCAGTAAATATACCAATGGTTCATACTTTGGTTGAACGTTGACAAAGTTTAGCGACGGTCGGTTATATTCCGTCGAAATATTTACCGACGGTAAGAAATATTCTGTCGATAAATTTGCTAAAAGGTTACTGATGGATATTTTATTCCGTCCATAAAAATTACGAGGGAATTGGTTATTCCCTTTGTGATTATTGACATATTTGTGAATAAACCATTGGTAAATGGAGATCACTTTATCGAAGGATATTTGTTTCTGTCGGTAAATGAACAACAAATTTTTTAAAAAAATATGCAATATATAATGTCAGTATATTTAAATTATGGTTAATGCATAATTTTAACAGTTATAAATTTATAATATACTTTAAATTTTCTTAAACAGAAATTTTTATTGATGATTAAAAGTTAAAATATCTTAATTGATAATATAAACATTACATTGTACATAATAACTATTTATAAAACAAATTAAATGACCAAAAGTACACTATTGATCTAGAGACGGTGGATCCTCTGGTTGGGGCGATGAGGTGCTACCTTTACCCTTCAACTCATCCATCTCCTGACAGAGCTGAGCGATGTACTGCATCAACTATTGAAACTGTTGTAACTGAGTTGCCAATGTTTACACTGTGCCTCGAAGCTCTTGCACTTCAATGGTGGTGGATCGCCTACCAGATGCTGCTGTACTGGACGTGGAGGATTGCGAATAACATGTGTTTGCAAATGAACCTAAGCCGAATATCTTCCCACGACGTTCCCTACCACCCACTACATGAAGATACAACATCTTCAGATTGCTACGATCGTCGTTCAATACTTTCTTGTATTTGGTCCTACCAGAAAGCAATGTTTATTTTACTAAGTGATAATTATTAAGCCTTATTAATATTAAACCATAAATTTCATATACATTGAGTTCTTTACAATGACTGATGACGAATGTCACACTGTCATGCTTCTTAGTGTGAGTGTGCAAAAATAGCTGACGAGGTGTAGGCCTCATGCCCATAGACTTTTCCTGTATAAGAATAAAACGTTAATTATAAGTGAATTAGAATTTATAAAAATTTCAGTAGAGTTTTGTCTATTTTTATGATATCTACCTCATACCCATAGACTTTTCCTGCATAAGAATAAAACGTTAATTATAAGTGAATTAGAATTTATAAAAATTTTTGCAGAGTTTTGTCTATTTTTATGATATCTACCCCCTGTTAATCAAAGAAAAAACTAAAAAACACAGCCATATATGGCACCAGACATTTATAACATTATCATTTTCAACAAGAAACACATATTTTTACTCCAAATTTTAACACATCAAATTTAATTAAAATACAGTAAAGTGAAGAAATGAGAATATAATTGTAAATTGTAGATACTTAAAAGTCTTTACATGCTCTTGATGGGTAATAGATCCTCCTATTTGTACGGGAAGACTCTCTCCCTCTGGTCCTTCACGTTTGTTGGCTGAATTACACTGTGAAATGAACATTGCCTTAGTTGATGTCCATTATTGCAGCTAACAACTCCATATTTCTTCAAAAATGTAAGGCGATCGTACACCCGTCCTGTGTATCGCAGCAACAAAGTCACGATAACGATTACGTGCTCATCTCTCCCATACTCTATAGATGATTCTGTCAAATTGAGAATCTCAAAAAAATTATTTTTGTAGCAAAAGGAAAAATATTCGATGAATACTTTTGATGTAATAATATTTATCAAATTAATGTATAAAAATGTTAATTAAAAATAAAATAATAATTTTTTTCGTACCTCAAACTCTTGATAGTAAAATTCCTTTTATCGCCTGAGAGATATTCTTTCATACATAGCCCTCAAGATCAATCTTCTCTTTGAATTTCGATGTCATGTTTCTTGAATAGGGTCCAGATGGAAATAACCTAATATACAAAAATTTATACAATTTTTAAAAATTAAACTTAATTATAAACATATAATGGTTCATGTATTTTCACTTACATATTATTGACAATTGTGATGTATTTTCGTCCATCGGGTTCCTCAGCTCCAGGCTGGTGGTTGTCTCCTTCATCCGTATTGTTTACCCCTGATATCTTTGTTAGTATAGGGGTAGTAAATGATGTAGGAGTGGTGGATGGTGTAGACTCATCTGCCAGTGTAGTAGGTGGAGGGGGAGGAGGTGTTTCATCTCCAGCTGCTACACCACGAGATCCTTCATTTGTACAGTAAGTACCTCCCAATCGTGGTCTAAATCTTAGTCGCGGAATGTCCTGTCTTCTCTTTGGTGCCATATTTCAACTTGAAATTAATATTTGATTGAAGTTTGTAGAAATATTTTAATTTCATTTCAATAATTTATACAATATATTGAAAAGGAAATAATTGATTTATTTATATAATATTCAATTACAAACACAAATTAATCGCTATAATCACTTAATTGTAAATCAAAATCATCTTGTTCTGAAGAATTTGAATCAAACTCAGGCACTTCTTCAGATCTCTGGCCCTCCTCATCCTCTCCAGATAAAATTGCAACATATTATTCATTACGTGGATCATTCAAAGGTTCATTATCCTCATATATGACATATGCATTTATTTCATAAGTCTCTTCTTGAAACGCTTCACTTTCAATTCTCTGTTCTCCTTTTCCATGTGATTCAAAAATACCTCTAGGTTTAACTTTGCAAACAACCAACCAATCTGACTTATCTTGTCGTAAGCTACGAAAAGGGACATAATACACCTGGATCACTTACATTGCCAACACGAAAGGTTCAAAATGTCGAAGAAGTGCCTCAAGATCGTATAAGAACTTGTTCTTTATTGAAAAGGCCTACTGAAAAGAAATATCATATTAAATAGTATACTATGTCATTTAAACACTTAAATCTTGTAATTAAATCATTTTAATATTTGTAAGTAAAAGCTTACATATTGCTCAAACCATCGAGGAAAGTGTCTTCCAACTTCTTTATTGATATCATCCTGTGATTTGTCGGGCATGAGCTCACATAACAATTCCTCGTATAATCTAAAAACATTATTATATATTCCAGTTATGAATAACACTAAATTTTAAAGCCGAAATAATCACTTGATACTCACTGCACGAAAGATTGAACCTCTTCACAATTCAATAAAATGTAACCATGAGCAGCCTCAATTTCTTCCTCCATTAACATTCTTCTTGTTGAATGTCCATATGACTGTCTAGGATATGTGAAAATGGATAAGTTACCATCAGCATCACTACTTCCTCCCCCATCATCATTACGAGGAACTTTTCTTTCTCTTGTGTGAACATGCAGCTCAAAATAATGTGAACAAAATATATTAGCTTCTTCCACTAAATAAGCATTACATATCGAACCTTCAACTCTAGCCTTGTTCTTCACATTTTTCTTCAAGTGATACAAATACCTATATGAGTGAATACGGTTATACGAATTTAGTTATGAAAATATGATAATATAACTTCAATTATAATCATTTTTGTTGAATTACATACCTCTCAAATTGATACATCCAATGATATTGGACCAGATCAGCTAGTTTAGCCTCGTGTACTAAATGGATAGGTAGATGCTCCATACAGTCAAAGAAGCTTAGAGGAAATATCCCTTCTAACTTGCACAAAATTACTGGAATTTCCCTTTCTAATTTTCCATTTCAGCCAACTTAATTTAAGATGATGTTAAGCTTTTGAAAAGCAAACTTAATTATGTTATTGCTTCCCAAACCTTATTCGATAGTAACTCTCAAAATGCAATTGGAATTAGCCTTTGCATAAACACATGACAATCATGACTTTTTATCCCAAATAATTTGTACTTCCACATGTCCACATACCTTGCCAAGTTTGAAACATAACCATCGAGAAACTTCAGACTTTTCAACCATTCAAACAATATTTCCTTCTACTTTTTGTCCAAAGTGTAATATGCTTTCGAATATTTACTGGTTCGAAGATCTTTATGTAACTCATTCCTTTTATAAAAAAGATTCAAATCAGCTTGTGATTTTGCATTGTCTTTTGTCCTCCCTTCAATGTTCATTATGGTATTGAACAAATTGTCAAAAATATTTTTTCAATATTCATCACATCTAGATTATGATGTATCAAATTGGTTTTCTCCAACTAAATTGAGAAATCCTAAAAGATGCTTTGTTTTCTCCAACCAAAGTTTCTACTAATGCTTGTATTAACTTCATCAACTTCAAATTCTGTAACTTTCAACAAGTCTAATTCCTCAATCTCCTGCAATATATCTTCACCAAATTTGTCAGGAGGAGGTGTTTCTACCATTTTATTCTTAATGAACTTTTGTTTATTGCTCTTAAATGGATGATCTGGAGTAAAACATTTTATATGGTTGTCAAACCAACATATTTTGCCCCCGTTTGGAAGATAAAATGCGTTAAAATCATTGCCACAATAAGGACAAGCCATTTTTCCTACTATGCTCCATCAAGATAACATGACATATGCCAACAAATCACTAATTGTCCACATCAAAGCTGCTCTTATCACAAAATTTTGTTCCAGAGACACATCTCATGTTTGAACACCATATTCCCAAAGATGCTGTAATTCAGATATCAATGGTTGTAAGAAAGCATCAATTTTATGCTTTGGATTTGTAGGTCCTGGCACAATCACTATCAAGAACATATATGCCTCTTTCATACACATCCATGGAGACAAATTATAAGGAGTAATGATGACTAGCCATGATGAATATTACTGGCTGGATTGACCAAAAGATTGAAATCCATCCGTTGACAATCCCAACCTAACATTTTGACTTTCAGCTACAAACTCATAATAGTTGTCATTGAAATGTTTCCATGCCAATGCATCTGATGGATGACTTATTATTCCATCTTACCATTCATGTTCATTATGCCATCTCATGTGAGACGTAGTAACATCATAATCATACAGTCTTTAAAGTCTCGGAGTTAGCGGGAAATAATGCATCCACTTCCAGGGAACTAACTTTCCGTTTATAGAATGCTTTCTAGGCTTGAAGCTAGATTGATCATAAAATTTACACTCTTATAATTCCACATCATCACCCTAATACAACATACATCCCAATTTGTAACAATCAATCTTTTCAACAGGTAAACCAAGACCCCTAATAAGTTTCTTCATATTGTAAAAACTATCAACCGTTGTATGATCAGGAGACAATGATTCATTATACCATCCAAAAAATTTATCAAAACTATGATCAAAAATATGCCCTTCAGACTTTATGTTCAAGATACGAGCAATTGAAGACAATTAAGTCATTGTCTCACAATTTAGCCATAATTCTTGGTCAGCTGAGTGTAGTAAATCAAAAAATCGTTTGCATTGAGGGTTAGACTCTTCTTCAAGATTTTCTATATTTTCCTGAAAGTTATAACCACCTGAATCATAAACCATTTGCATGTAAGGATTTTCATTTGCATCAACATTATTTGTTCTAAATCTAATCCTTTTGGCCCCGAATTTTTTCGTTGAATTAAGCATGATAATTTATGAAATAAGCAGGGAATTTGAATTTTTTCCTTAGAATGAATTATAAGGTCATGATAAAATTATTATTGGAGTTTAATTATTTATTCAAGTGTTAGTAGGATTTTTTTATTACATTGGTTAATAAGATTGAAGTAGTAAGAATGAATTGAGGGCAATTTTGGCATGTCACTTAAGTTTAGAAATCAAGAAGCATTAAAGGAAGAGCAAAGATGACTTTTACCACTCATTAAGGGTAAAATTGGAAGAGGAAATGAGTGTCTTGCACATTAGAAGGAACAAAAACGTGAATTGAAGAAAGGAGTGAAAAACTTGAAAAAGAAAGAGAAAGGAGGGAGGGTTTCGTTCATGAGAGAAAAGAAAGAATAAGCAAGCTACATTTCATCTTTTCTTTGTCTTCAAGAGTGATTTTGAGGTTGTTCTAGAAGAGAAAAAGAAAGAGGATGAGAAGAGCTTTCATTTGAGCCAAAAATCTCATTATTTGGTGAAGATTCAAGGTAAAAGCAATTTTAATCCTTTGGATTTTTGGTAGGATTTCAGTTCATGAACCTTAAGAAATGCATGGATTTAAGTATTCTAGAATCAATTTTTAGTGAATGTGCTTGTTGGGTTCCCAATTTGGATTCCCATTGAATTGGGATTTTTTCCAATATTGAAGGAAATAAAGAGGAGAGGCAAGAGGAGCAAGAAGAGAGGCATTTTCAAGAAAGTTTCTAAGTAAGGAATTCAAGGTGGGTAATATATTCATAGTTATTGTGTAATTGGGAAAATTCTTACTTATGTGTGTGTGTGTTGATTTTCTTGCATTTGAATTGCTTGAAATTGAAATCTTTGTGAATGTTTGAAAATGCATGTTGAATTATGATTATGTTATGCCTCGAAAAAGGTTACGATAGTTGTATAAAAGAAAAGAAGAAAAAGTAAAAGAAGCATGAGATTATGAATTTGTGATTGACTGAATTAAGCATAACATTTTTTTATGATTGGGCAAGAGAGGAACCCATTTCATTAGTTACGTGCACGTTGACCTATAGCCTTCTCTTGACTGCCTGCTTGAGGCCACGAGATTATAAGAAATCGGACTCAATTTGTTCACGGTATAAACTTCACTTTATTTGTTCCATGGAACTCTCGAGCCATTTACTTGTGCATTGCATCTTTGAATTGTCAAGTATGATGCATTTGAGTGTTTTGTTTAATGGCTAAAATCTATGTAATGTGTAATGAGTTTTGAGCTAAATTGATTAATGCTTGATTCTGCTAGCTATACATGTGCATAAGCTTGAATTGTGGTCAATTGCTGATGGCTATAAATGCATTAGCCATTGAGCCATGTAGCTCAACCCATCCTTTTTCCACTTCTCAAGTGCAGAATGAGACGGTTAGCAAATCCCTGTAAGGCATCGGAAACTCCAAGATAGTTAGAGATTTTTTTGTACTAAGTTAGTGAACATTTTGGATAGCTTTATTGGCATATCAAACATGAGCATCCTTGGCATTTTGTTTTAAGTTAGTGATGTGTATGTTGATATGTAAGTAAAGCTTGTTCCAATATTTACTTTGCTTAGCAATGAGAATTTGAGGATTTGCTATTGTGTATGATGACGTTACTTTTACAGGTTGAGTATGATGGTTGTGGTAGTGGAATGGGTATGTGCATATTCCTCTTTTTTGAGATTGAAAAAATTGTGTTTGTTCTATAATAGCATGTTAGAGATCGAAAAGGTTGTATGGGATTAATCATTTAAGGTGAGATTCAAGAATTTAACAGAAGTACTTAGTAGTTGAATATATATGAAGAGATATTGCAGTTTGCAAGCTTTCATAGGTATAAAAATTGTATTCTGAACTCAAAGGAAAAATTGTATCGATGAAGGTAGAATTAGCCATAGTTGTCTTCATGAAAGTTGTACTTATCTTCTAGCTTTCCAACGATATAAAGTATGAAATCTTTGGATATCGGAATTGAGAGTTATGCTCTTTACAAGTTAGTGATACTGCATAGGGTGAATGTTGGACATTTTATAGACTTTTTCTTTACTTGAGTTAACAGAAAATGAGTTTTATGGTGTTTTGAAATGGTAAGAATTAGTGTGACAAGTTAGAGATAAAATGGAGGTGAATATGATAAATATACATAAAAAGGGTCATAGGTAACTTGTAGGTGTTGGAAACCTGGAATTTGACCTGTAAAGGTCCGTTGGGTGGACTTGATGTCTGCTAGGTAGACCTTCTCAGGTATTCCAGCATTTCAGCTCAGTTCATGTTCATTTAAAGGGACATATGTTCACTAAGCGGACATTATCGGAATAATTATGAAAATGTGAAATTTTTTATCTCTATATGGCAAAATCTCTAAAGTTCTCTTCAAAACCGTTCTTGAATGGTCAAATCCTGATATCCCTAATGAAAGTTATACAAATTGTTTCAAAATAAACTAGCGACATAGAGCTACAATTGTTCTAAAGAAGTCAATTGTGATTCCACTGCCGAAGCTAGTTTTGCTTAGAGAGATCCCATGGAATTAACCTTATAGGATAATATGTTCACGTGTTTTGATATTCTGAATAGTTAGGCTCCGAAAATGGGGTCTAACATCTTTTGGTATCAGAGCTTAGGTTTTTCCTAGGCTTAGAATGCATAGGGGTATGAATTGTTATGCTGTGTGATATTATTGTTGTTTTAATTGATCCGAGTTCTACCCATTTGTTTATTTCATCAAGTAGAACTATGCATGGTAAAAAACTGAGCCCATTGGATACTCCTTTGATGGTCAGTACTCCAATCGGCCAGTATGTTATTATTAGTAAAATCTATAGAGATTGTGAAGTACGTATTAGTGGGGAACACTTAGTAGTGGATCTAATGCCATTGAAGATGGGGGGATTAGATGTGATACTGGGCATGGATACGTTAGAAAAGTATAAAGCCCATCTAGATTGTAAATAGAAGACAGTGGAGTCTGAATTGGATGAAGGTAGAATGGTAGTGTTTGTGGGGGACAGGAAAGCAAACCCGCCTAGAGTTATTATGGCTCTGATAGCAGAGAAGATGATAAGGAAAGGGTGTGAAGCATTTTTGGCCTATGTGGTAGACACAAAGGCAAATAGAGGAAAGTTAGAAGATATTCCTATGGTCATGGAATTCCTAGATGTCTTTCTAGAGGAATTACCAGGACCACCACCCCCTAGGGAAATTGAATTTCCCATCGAGCTTCTTCCGGGTACTGTACCAATATCGATTCTACCTTATATAATGGCTCCGGAAAAATTGAAGGAGCTTAAGGAGAAATTGGAAGAGTTGTTAGAGAAGGGTTAAATTAGGCCTAGCTCTTCGCCTTGGGCAGCTCCGGTCCTTTTTGTGAAGAAGAAAGATGGAACGTTAAGAATGTGTGTGGACTATCGGAAGCACAATCACATTACCATCAAGAATAGATATCTGCTTCCACGCATAGATGATTTATTTGACCAATTACAAGGGGAAAGGGTCTTTTCTAAGATAGATTTGAGATTAGGTTGACACCAGTTGAGGATAAAGGAGTTTGATGTGTCAAAGACTGCTTTTAGAAAAAGATATGGGCACTTTGAATTCTTAGTTATGCCCTTTGGATTAACGAATACCCCTGCAGCCTTTATGGATCTAATGAATAGAGTGTTCAAGCCTTTCTTAGACCACTTTAGTCTTCATTGATGACATATTTGTTTATTCCAAGAGTGACAAGGAGTATGAGGAACATTTGAGGACTACCTTGAAGACATTGAGGAAGGAAGAGTTATATTCCAAATTCGACAAATGTGAATTTTGGCTAAAGAAAGTGGCATTTCTGAGCAAGGAATATACGTGGATCCGAGGAAGATAGAAGCGGTTGTGAAATGGGAAGCACCTAAAAATGTAACTGAAGTGAGAAGTTTCTTGGGATTAGTTGGGTATTACAGAAGGTTTGTGGAGGGCTTTTCTATGAAAGTAGCTCCACTTTCCAAATTGATGAGGAAGAATCAGAAGTTTGTGTTGACAAAGGAGTGCCAGAATAGTTTTAAGGAATTCAAGAATAGGCTCACAACTGCATCAATTTTGACTTTGCCTTCTAGTAGTGATGGATATATAGTGTATAGTGATGCCTCGAGGAAGAGATTAGGGTGTGTGTTGATACAAGGAGATAAGTTGATTGCCTATGCTTCTAGGTAATTAAATCCTTATGAGATGAATTATCCTTTGCATGACTTGGAGTTAACTGCTATAATTTTTGTGTTGAAAATATGGAGACACTATTTATATGGAGTCACCACCAGGGTGTTTACAGACCACAAAAGTCTTAAGTATCTGATGAGCCAAAAAGAGTTGAATTTGAGACAAAGAAGATGGCTAGAGCTACTAAAGGATTATGACTTGATGATAGAATATCATGCAGGGAAAGCTAATGTAGTAGTGGATGCACTGAGTAGAAAATCAACTATGGCATATGTGGAGATAGTGTATCTTCCTTTGTTAATGGAATTAGCCAAACTCAAGGTGACATTGAGACAAGCTGAATCCGGTTGTGTATTGGCTAATTTTAGGGTAAGGCCAGTGTTGAATGAGAAGATTAAGGAACTGCAGAAGCAAGATGAGCATTTGAGCAAGCTTAGAGCGGATATTAAAAATGGTAAACCTTCTTAAATAGAGGTAAGGAAAGATGGAATGATGGTGGTAGGTAACAGACTATGTATTCCTAATATGCAAGAGTTGAAAGACGAGATTCTTGACGAGGCACACAATGTGCCTTATGCAACCCAAGAAGTACGACAATGTATAGAGATTTAAAAGAACACTTTTGGTGGAAAGGAATGAAGAAAGATGTTGCAATGTATGTTAAAAGATGCTTAGTGTGTCAGCAAGTTAAAGCAGAACATCAAGAACCTATTGGTAAGTTTAAACCTTTGTCGATTCCTGAATGGAAATGGGAGAAAATTACAATGGATTTCTTATTGGGATTGCGAAGAACTGGCAGGAAGCATGATGCAATATGGGTGATTATTGATAGGCTAACTAAGTCAGTACATTTCTTGCCAATTAAACAGACAGATTCTTTGAATGCTTTGGCCAAGAAATATATGGATAAGATAATCAGGTTTCACGGGATTCCGAGTTCTATAGTCTTGGATAGAGATCCCAGGTTCACCTTCAGATTTTGGAAAAGCTTATATGTAACATCCCGTTTCTAGAGAACGGGTCGGACCAGAGAAACGGGTCCAAGTGTGGTAAATCAACACATCTCATGCTCATGCATTTGTGAATAGTG
>JANQBM010259010.1:0-21545 GCA_025594535.1 Erythroxylum domingense | reverse complement strand
ACATTTAGATTGATGAATACGCATGCTATTACTTTAGATGTACTGAATGGTATATTTGGATTTTGACATAGTGATTTATACGACTACCATGATGATTTTAGGCCTATAGAATTTGGAATGAAATTACTAATTTAAGAAACTTTTTTTCTCTAAGTAGGTCTAAATTGTCTACTTTAGTGGACCCTAGCCTTCACTATCTCCATATGTTTTTAACTTCTACATTATTCGGTAGAGGAGATAGGTAAGGTGCAGTCTCTAAAGCAGAATTGTTTGTGTTGTGCTGTATGGTGCATCTAAACACTTTAATGCTAGTATATGGTTAAGTATGCATCTAATTTATGTGGCTAAAGCTAGCATTGGCAAAATAGTAGTTGTAGCATTTGCACCTAAATTGCATAGCATCTTGGTTTACGAACTGAGAGAACATTTATGCTGTTAGTTTCAGGTAACTCTAGTTTAGACTTGCAATCGTTGGTGTGTATTAGGCGACAAGGTGATCGTTATGTTCTTGTTAATGACGAAACAATAGAAGCTTCAAGTAGTAAGCATAGTCGTGTTGAAGTAGCTGAAGGTATATAAGAGGATTATATTTTGCCACCCGAAGCTACGCATTGGAACATTACGCCTACTTCTGTTGAATATCAATCATTGTTCAATCAACTTATTGCATTTGAGGGGCGAACGAATGATAGATTCGACAAGATTGAGGCTAGCATAGTGGAGATGAGGAATTTCCTAGTGAATTTAAATGCTCGTTCTAAACAACGTCCACCTTCATTTTAGTATTGTATTTCTATCTTTTTCTTTTTCTTATTTTTATTGTTTGTCGTTAAATTATTTTTAGTTTTATTGTTTGTCTTTATTTATGTTGTTTGCATTTTAGATCTTTTAATTATTTTCTTATGATGTTGACATTGTGTGTTTGTACATTGCATGTTTGATTTCTTGTTTAATAGTTAGAGATGCATGGTTATTAAATAAACTTGACTGAGATTATAAATGCATAATATGAGTGAATTAATATATTTGCATGCTTAAACTGATTGACTTGGATTTCAATTGAAAGGATATTAGCTTGTTGTGATGGATGAATAAGACCTTTCTTTGGTAAGAATTTGAGCTTTTTTGAGATATTAAACATCAATTAAAAGTATTCATTGCTGAGAGCATTCTTTCATGGTTAAGCAAACCTAGAACTTGCTTGTAAATACTAGTCGAGAATATATAATCTTATGCAAACATTGAAGCGATGAAGGCATTTAGGATTTATCTTGATAGCTTAAAAAGCCATCATGATCTTATCCTTAGTGAGCCCCTTTGAGCTTAAATGAAACTTTTTTTTGGTTAAAACCCAAAATATGATCCTTGGCCTTAATTTATTTCTTTTCATTACATCTGCCATAAGAGCAAATTGAGCATTTAAAAGGTGTAATCGACTATAGGGAGTAATTGTGGGAGAAACATAACATATAGTTAGGTTATAAGTTAGGGGTAGGTTGGGTTGTAATAATTTGCATTTGTTGCCCACATTTTTTCCCTTTTTGAACTTATGTTGTTGTAAATTGGGAAAAAAATGAAAAATGTTTGTGTTAAAATGAAAAAAAAAGGAAGAGAACTAGAAAATGCGAAGGAAAAAAAGAAAAAAAGGAAGAGAAATAAAAAATGGAAAGAATGGGAGAAGGGAAAAGTAAAGGAGATTGGTAGGGTTAAGTTTATAATTGAAAGAAAAAATTGTATGTTTTATGTTTTATTGGTTTGTATTATTTTAAATGCTCAATTAGTTCTATGGTTTAAAGCTTGGTGTTATCTTTTTTCCTACCTTTAGCTTGGCCCCATTACAATCAAACTAAAGACCTTCAGATTAATGTTTGTGTTTGATATTTTATAGTGAAGATTGAATTAGTAAGTAAGCTTATAGTAGATGCTTAACATGAAATGAATAATGAATGAATATTTATGACCTTTGAATAGTGACAGAATGGAAAGTGGAGTGAGTGTCTATCACACTTGTTAATGGTCTTTCAGTTGACGTACTTGTTAATTATGGTTATGCATGGGAAGGATAGTTTATTCACGAATTATTATAAGTTTCAAAATCTTAGGTTATGTTTATTGAATTGATCTTGGACATCTTTAATTATTAAATGAGAAAATAATTTCTTATCATTATTAATTTCTTTTATTTGTTTGTGTTTGCATAGTTTAGTGTTTTTAGTTTTGGTTGAGTACAAGTATAATTTAAGTATTAAGGTATTATTGTCGTTAATTTTGTCTAATTTGGCTTCTTTTTATATGTTGAAATTTGTATGAATCTTAATGAGATTATTTTGTGAATGAGGGATGAAGGGCATTAATCTTCACTCATTTCATCACGTTTGGAGACATAGACGAGATGTAGAGAAAGGAAAAAGAGAAGAAAATCAGAGAGAGTTGGTGAAGAAGAAAGAGTGTTGATAATTAATATATGTGTTATATGTATGCATATGCAATTCCAAATTTATTTTTTAGTTATGTGGAAATGTTTTATTTGTCAGTGGAAGTTTTTGCTTTTTAAATAGTTTCAGTTTGTTGAGTCATTGTAGATTTTGATGTTTATGTAGTATTTGATCTCTTTGTGGACAAGGTTCTACAGTAATGTGTATGTTTAATTAATAGTCTTAGTGTAGTTTTAGCAAAAGATAAGATCAAAATAGTTGGCCTTATAGTTAATTTGATCTTATTAAACTTTGTAAGTTTGACGCAGTAATAAGTAGGCAAATAGGCAAGAATCATTCGGATATCATGGAAGAGAGAGAATAATATTCTAGGGTTAGAATAATATAAATTTGACAAAGTAATAAAAGTAAATAGATAGATCGTAGTTGCTTTATCATTCTTGCATTTAGTGACTTTTAGAGATAAGTTTAATTAATGGGTTGATAGATATTTAGAAAAGAAGAATCAGTTCAAAAATTGTAAATTCTGATATGGTAATACGTCTATCAAGTATTTACAATAGATATTGATTGTTTCTGTTGCGGTACATGCTAAGTAGTTTAGGGTTGTTTATATGCTTTTCTATAACAAAATTTTGTATACCTGTAAGTTATATTTAGATGCTTATGTTGTTTGACATACTGTGAAAAAAGTCTAAGACAATTTCGGATTTTGTTGCTGTCATCAACATCTATTTGAGGCTAGAGTGGGTTCAATGTTGCTGAATCTTTTGTGAAGATATTGTCTTACTCTTGAAGAAGAAACAAGAATATCTTCTAAAAATATAAAAAACCAAAATATATTATCCATAGAGTATAAAAGTGAACGCTACTTTTTTTGATAAAAATGCTTAGTAAATAAATAATAGATGATAACATAATTCACCCAAAAGAAAAAGAAGTTGACGTAGTTTGATCAAGATAAAAATGCAAAAATTGATTGAATAAATAATGATAAAAACCTAAAATAGGTGTAGGTGTAGGTGTAATTTCATCATTGTTATCTTGATCATCAGTTGATATGTCATCATCTTTTTTAATTGAAGTTGAACTCTTTTATAATTCAGCATCATCAGTTTGGCAGTAATAGATAACAGTGAAGTGTTGTTTTCCATCTGGTGAGTGGATATGGACAGGGTTGATATGAACAAGAAAGGTCTTGGTTTTCAATTCTGCATATACCTTTTCTAGAGGAAGTTCCATACTCTTGTTATAGGAAGGCAAAATTGTAGATCATTAGTCATATGATAAAGTTGTCATAATTCTTGTTATTAAATGTAAATCTATTTGTAGTAAATAAATAAAAAATAACCTGGTGGTAAAATTGCATAGCTTCAATTACATTGAAATTCAAGAGATTTTCACCAAGTTCACCAAAAATAGAAGTTGTGACAATTCCTATTTCGTCAGTTAAATTAACATCATAGCGACATCTACATTTGCAAACAAATGTTAATGAGAAAATGTATGCTGATATATATAACAATTCATTTACGATGAAACCTTGCTATAAAAGAAAGGAGATTATAAAAAAACATATTAAAATCCAAAATGCCTAAGTCACACCTGTGACATGTTAAATCACTCCCGTGAGAAGGGCTCATGGGTATGACTTAACATGTCACACCCGTGACATACAAAAATTCAGTTCTGTGTTGTTCTCACAGGTGTAAGTCACACTTGTTACGTCTGATGAATATTTTAAGTCTGCCCTTCATTCGTTTAGTTGTTGACAACATTAACTTGCTAATGTTGTAAAAAAAATAACTTCCCAACAAATACTCTACATCACAAGAAAAGGTAAAAAAATGAAAAGAAAAAAGGGAAAAAGAAATGCCTGGGTTCAGCTGGGAGTTTCTCCTTGCAAGAATTACAAGTGAATGTAATTCCATATGTAGCGAGTTGAGGGAAAGCATTTTTTGTAGGTCATATACCAATACTTTTGCAAAATGTGTTGAAAGGAAATATGAGCTTTAATCCATATTGTTTGCAAATATATAGATAGTTTTTTGTTAGAAATATTAATATTAGATAAACAATGTGTGAGGCAGAAAACTTATAGTAGAATATAAAATATATTTACCTTACTGGTGGACTTTAAGCTGATGATTTTAGTAATTTTTTGATGTGATCCGAAAGACACATCAGGATTATATCTGACATAAGCTTATTGGTTAATAAGGTTTTTGAGCTCCTTAGTATTTCGTTGTGCCCTGAAAAATGATAATTGTAAATATAAAAGCATTAAAATATTCTAAAAATTTGTATATAAGTTTATTTGTTGTTAGAGCAAAGATGAAAAATGTGGCAGTTTCAATTTTTAAGATCTGCAGCTTCTTGTATTGGTGGATCAATAAGAATTGTGGAGTCAAACCACGTGAATAATTCAACACCTAAAATACTTCAATTGTAAGTTATGAATAAAATAGAAGGATAAATAAAAGAAAAACGTAAAAGTGTAATGAAAAAAACAAAAATACCATTATAAAAGTTAACTTTTAGCCTGCGACACACAATTATCGAATAAGTATGTAATGATTCGACAATTTGTTGGCCTTCATTAGTAACAAAAGCATTCCACATTGACAGTATAACGGTTTGTTGCCTAATATAAAAATGAAAAATGTCAGAAAAAAAAACTTGTGTCAGATTTTAACAACTGCAGAGAATAATAGAGAATGTAACATATTGTTTGTTGGCAAGAACAAATTTTTGGATAGTTAAAAGTTTACCATCTTTGCTTATTTCTTTTTGATTCAAGACTTTAACAACCACAGCGAAAATATCTATCACTTGTTAAAGATAAATATAATTAGATATAATAGGAAAAAAGTCAAAGTTCTAGAAAGAAACAAATAAAGTATCTAACTGACTAGTTTTTCTTTGCCATTCATATAGTTGATAAGATCTGTAAAAAATGTGTAGTTGATGGGGATGATGCTGTCTTCATTTATACAGGTTCAATAACAATGTGACTTGTAATAATCCATTAAATTTTCAAGTCTTTAGTTTGGTACTGAGGTGGAATTGGCTTAACAGTGGCGTTATAAATGATATATTTCTTATACGGTTGCAAAATATGGCTCATTCGTTGGATATCATTGTTAAAGATAATAGCTTAAACTTGTGATCCCTATTAATAATAAACATACAGTTAGTAATAAAGTTAATGAAAAAGGAAGATTTTCAATGAAGAAAGTACAGTTGTTTTTGTTAAACTTTTGTTTCTTCGATGGCATGGTAGGTGATATGACAATATGTTGTTTTTCTTGGATAGTAATTTCACATGACTACCATTGAGCACCAGGTAAAATATCCTTCATCAATAAACACTTTACCATTCTTTAAAAAATATTTAATAAAATAATCAGAAAATAGTTTTTTATATGGAATGAAATTAGATAAAATTTAACAAAACAATTCACATACCTTTTGATAGTTTAACTAATTGGAAAATTTCATGGAACGTAATATTTCTTTTTTTAATCAAATTTTGAAGACTCAAAATTCTTGGAATAATAAGAACTTTAATTGATTCAGGAGTCCAAGCTCTTGACAAAGCCAGATATAGTTGTCCATGTGAGAATACGGGTTGACGGAGATAAATTCCTACATAATCAAGTGTTTGACCCTGGGATTTATTTATGGTCATTGCAAAACATAAATGAATAGGGAATTATGTTCTGACGAAAGGTAATCCATTTTTGTCATTTTTTGAAGATTACAAAGGAATCTTAAGTATAAAAACTAGTTTTCCTTTGTGAGGTCCAAAGACAATTTCTACAGAAATTGTATGGTCTTTTAATTGTCTACATATCAACCTTGTGTCATTGCATAGTCCCTCAGTTGGATTCAAATTTCTTAGGACCATAATTGGAGAGCCTTCTTTGAGCAACAGTTTGTGTGGAGGTAGATCTTTAGGATTTAAAGAATTCAGAAAATCTTCATAATCTGTTTGATGTCTTCGGTCAAATATTTTTTCAAAACTTATGCACGAATGCAAATTTCCTGACAATTTGTTGATCATCATGTCATTAATTGCGTCAACACAGCCATTTGTTGGACACAGTACACATCTATTTATCATCTGATATGGATCAGATGAATATAAGCTTAGGTCGTGGAAGACGTTTTGAAGTAACCTGGTGAAGGCAATGGTGCATAAGAAACATGTCTTTTTAATTTTTTTTTAAAAATAAAATTGATAGTAAAAATAAATTATAAAAAATTTAACTTGTTAAGAGATTCGTCCTTGTTATGGTAAGGAATAACTAGCTGTTTTGGTAAGGACTCATCGTTTGGTTCTGTACCTTCTCCTACTCGTAATAAAAATTCACAAAAAACTAGATTTAATATAGCTCTCATATTTATTGTTAAAGAAAATTTACGCATGTGTGGCTAGAGATGCGAATTTAGAAGACTTGAATCAATTAGTTGTTGTTTTGTGGCTTAGTCTATAACTAGTAAGGTTTAAAGATAATCACCGCCAAATACAACAAAATTTCCTCCAAAAGGATGATTGGGGTTGATGATATCTTAAAGTAAGTCATCAAATGCTTCAATGGCTTCTCGTTTTTCCATAAAAGCCTCGTCCTAATAAGATAAGATTAGATTCAAATATTAATTTTGCAATACTGCTATACTTACTTAACTGAGAAACTTTCTTCTTTGAAAAATCAAGTAGGATTTTAAATCTTGAGTGACTGCCACTAGGAAGGATTGATACTGCAACACCTGATGTAGCAACATCAATTGCAACATGACTTTGTGACCGTAAAATTGTAAGAAGTGCTCGATACAAAAAAGTCTTCCCAGTTCTACCGGAACCATCAATAAAAAAACTGCCACCACTTGAAGCCAAAATCAAATGCAAAATCAAATTGAATATGTATTTCTGCTCATTATTCAACCTTGAATGTAATAATAAGCTTTCTGGATCCATCTATATATTCTTCTCACTTTGTATTTCTTTACTAAGATGTTGATGATAGTCAACTTCAAAGTGATAATCAGTAAAAAGATAATCGCTTAAGCTTTTCCCTATTTGTTCTAGGGATTTATTAATATCTTAAAAGGCCATCATTGTAACATCCTCATATGTACATGCACTATAAGAGGAAGCATGTTGGTAATCAGAACAAAGATCATCTTTGAATTTTTCCCAAAGCTGCTTAGGATTTGTCGGTGAACAATAGAATAGGAGTGTAGCAAATAAAAGTCTAAGTGAAGCTGGCATTTGAAATAAAAGTAGTCCTAACTTCAATGCAACCTCCCTAAAATAGTTTGTTTTTTCACCATCAATAGTTAACAAGTGATCAAATGATGTTGGTCCTATAACATGTGTAAGTAATAACCTCAAGTAGTACCTTTCTCCTTCTTTAGGGACAACAGTAACCAATCTTCCAATCACTTTCTTTCGATCACTTTCTGACCATGATTTTGTTTTTCGATTCCAAATAAAATGTTCTGGAAAATCTTTATACAAACATTTCATCTTTTCTGTCTTTTTTTTTGTCAAATTCATCTTGAAAAATTCAATTAACATTATTTTAAAGAAGTCAATTTTTCTCAACAAATATAACAGATCTATATTTCTGTCAAAGGAAATAGACAGTTAATCTGGAATCTTGAATCTCTAACTAAATAAAAACTCTAACTAATAAATCCGGCCTAGCTTGTGGCATTTTATGAAACATAAGGTTATCTTGAATCTCTCTCCACATAGGGTTGCAAGTCATGGTTATGAAAATATATGGTTTACCATACTTTTGTACTAGAGCCATTGAAACAAGATAACGTCGTTTCAAGTCCTTTGGACCATCGACAAATGAAGCTAGGAGGACAATTCAACGACCAATTCTATAAAATTTTGTTTGACCAACAGTAATACTATCTAAAACACCTTGTAGTATCTCTATCTTTATCTCATTTTGTCTTTTTCTATGGAAATCAAGTCTAGATGTTTCAATCTTTATATAAGCTCCCACAGCAAATTATTAAAGCAACTTTAAGCTATGGAGCAGTATAGATGCATCATGTTCTCTTATTTGGAGTCTATAACAATAATATTCTCTAGCAGAAGCAATACCATCTTCATAGTATTCTTGATCAGTAACTAACATCTAAACAAATAAATTCGATAAATAAAATAGTAACATTAGACAATACTGTAAAAATGAAAAAGGAAAAGACAAACTTGCTTGTGTTTTTCATAGTGAACAATTCAGATGGATCAGTAAAAGAGCTGAAATTAACATCACATCCTTCATCTGAAACATTGCGTCTGTTTCTCTTTGAAATCAACCACTTAATTCCATAATGCCATCCAGATTCACCACGAGGAAATAAAACAGGATATTAAAGGGTGTCATAACATGTAGAGTAAGACTGGATTCTATAACTTGTGCCCGAGTGAGTATAGACTTGGATGTGAGGACATTTATCAATCTTTTGAACATTGATCTCAGTCCATATAGTAGTCACTTATGATGCAGTAGGAAGACTTCAAACGCCCTGATCAAGGCTAGGATAACTCCTCAAGACTATTGCATGATTATCAAGTGTTAGAATGTCTCTAAGACTTTCGAAGAGCTTGGCATAGGGATTATCTTGTAAAATTGTCATAATCAGTTTTAATGTATCCTCACAAAGTTTATCACAACTCTTAGTCCTTCTTTTCAATTCCTCATCAGTATCAAAGAAATAGAGTTGGATACTAGATACCTTATCAGTTGTTAAAACTAAACTGTCAAGGAAATGATAAACTTGACCTTGAACATGAAATATATAAATGCCTTTTTATGTTTTCTTAGTTCTCGATCATACCTAGCTCCATACGAAGTAAAAGCCACATTATTATTATATGTACGAACGGTCTTCCTGAAATGTTCAGATTCTTCATCATTACCAATAAATAATCGTTTCAGAGCATATGGCATTTGAGGAGTAACAATGCAAATCTCTCCTGATGAATAATAAAATGACGGGAGTTCTAAATAAAATCTCTTCATATGACAATGTTTATAATTTGGAATAAGATGAAGTTGTAGGGGTTCAATAGATAAATTCTTCAGGGATGCTAACTTTGATGAAGAACAATGACAATTTATCCCTTGAAAGATTTATAGAAAGGTTGATCACTTTGTATAGTAATAATAAAAAAATGGAAAGAATATAGGTAAAAAGATTCATACCTTGATCCTCGATGGGTATCATTGAGCTAGGTTGAATTGAAGAGGAAGATACAGTTGGACAATCTAAATTATGACATATGATAGTAGATGCTTCAATTGTTGATTTTGTATGAAGAATATTTTTTAGTTAGAGAGAGGAATGAGTTGCATCGATATGATCTACGTTAAAATCGATAGATTGATTTTGTGCTAGTCGATTACTAGATTGATGAATAAAAAGTTGACCGTTAAAAGGTACGTTATCAATGGTAGAATAGAAAGGTTGATGACAAACTGTTTGACAAAAAGAAGGCAAAATAACATTTTTCTTTTTTGCAACATGAGCTTCTCTACGCCATCGTAGGAATTCATTTTTTTTCATTTTCTAGCATTTCAGCTTACGTTTTAGATCTCTTGGCATTTCTATCCATCTTTGAACGTAGAAAAGACTAGAATGAAGGTAAAAACAACTAACAATAATTAATAAAAAATTTATTAATTATTTCTTGGAAAATATTTGCCTTCTTTATATATATATTAATAATATATTTTTTAAATATTAAAATATTCATATTAGTAAAATTTACGCTAATACCATACATTTAACTTTGAAAAGGTCACCATAATAATATTGGTGGAATATACTGTTAGGTAAATAAAAGGATTAGAAGAAATAAAAAGGTTATTTTATACCAATGTGATGTAACTGAGTAAATTAAAAAGGTAAAATTGTATATTTAAACTATTGCTTTAACAATTGATATGGGTAAATAAAGGAAGAAAGTAATGATTATATTATTGAAAAGTTGAAAAATGCGATGGATAAAATAGAATTTTATATAATAAAAAATTTGGCAAAATAAAACATATCTGAATAGTGGAAGGACGAACAAGAAGACATATTTAAAAGGTTAAATGTGGTGACTAGAAAATTTGTGCGATGACGGTTGTGACTTGCAACGATAGAAATTTAAACAATTTATCATGTATTCTAGACAACATAATAATAATAAAGACTGACACAATAAAATGTGACACATATAATTATTGTTCTCAACTTTGTTAAGAATTCCATGTAAGTCACGATTGGGATTTTCGTGCAACAGTTAATGAAAAAGATAGAAAACAACTTCATTATGTATTTAACCTAACATAATAACAATGAATGAAAGATTAACAGGATATAATGCGAAAAATTTAATTTGTGTTGTCAACTCTATTTCTATTGTTAGCTATATTAAGAAGTTCATGTAAGTCACGGTTAAGTGGCAACCGTGGATAGAAAACAACTCTATTATATATTTTACACTAACATAAAAACAAAGAGTGAAGAATTAACAGAACATAATGTGATACATGTAATTCCTCTTCTCAACTCTATTAAGTGCATATAATCATTAAATTGATTAAAAATTTAATAATCCGAACAACATATCATAAAAGGAAACGAAGAACTTACAGATGGTGGATAAACAAAGGGCCAACTCTTATTTACTGAAATGGAGAAGATGCGATGCGTTCAATATATGGCTTTTCATAGTTTTGAGCTGGAGGAACGTGTTTATAAATGTATTGAGAATGAAACATTTGTATGGTTAGAGAAGAAAGGATACGAGTCACAACCATGTAACGATAGAAATTAAAACAATTTATCATATATTTTATACAATATAATAACAATAAAGATTGACAAGATAAGATGCGACAGACGTAATTACTGTTCTCAACTTTGTTAAAAAGTCCATATAAGTGACGATTTTGATTTTCGTGCAACAGATGATGAAAAAGATAGAAAACAACCCCATTATATATTTTACACAATATGATAACAATGAATGAAGGATTAACAAGATATAATGTGGCACATGTAATATCTATTGTCAAGTCTATTAAGAAGTTGACGCAAGTAAAACAATGTAAGAGGTGATGAACAATAGTTGTAAATATGAATGTCACGGGTGTGACATGTTAAGCCACACCCGTGAGACCTTCTACATGTCACGCTGTGAGGCATTTTTTATCTGTTGTCAACTCTTTTTCTATTGTCAACTATATTAAGAAGTTCATGTAAGTAACAGTTAAGTCACAACCGTGGATAGAAAATAGTTCTATTAAATATTTTACACTAACATAATAACAAAAACTGAATAATTAACAACACATAATGTGATATATGTAATTCCTCTTCTCAACTCTATTAAGTGCATTTAATCATTAAATTGAAAAAAAATTAATAACCCAAACAATATATCATGAAGGGAAACGAAGAACTTACAGATGGTGGATAAACAAAGGGCCAACTCTTGTTTACTAAAATGGAGAAGATGTGATGCATTCAATATATGGCTTTTTATAGTTTTGAGCTGGAGAAACGTGTTTATAAATGTATTGAGAATGAACCATTCGTATGGTTAAAGAAGAAAGGATATGAGTCATAACTATGCAACGATAGAAATTAAAACAGTATATCATATATTTTACATAACATAATAACAATAAAGATTGATAGGATAAAATGCGACACACGTAATTACTGGTCTCAACTTTTTTTTAAAATCCATGTAAGTGACGATTGTGATTTTTGTGCAACAGATGATGAAAAAGATAGAAAAAAGCTCTATTATATATTTTACACAACATGATAACAATGAATGAAGGATTAATGCAACACCTGTAATATTTATTATCAACTCTATTAAGAAGTTGATGCAAGTAAAACGATATAGGAGGTGATGAAAAATAGTTGTAAATATGAATGTCACGGGTGTGACATGTTAAGTCACACCCGTGAGACCTTCTACATGTAATGCCCTGCCCTGAGGCATTTTTTATGGAAATATCTGATTTTAATATGTTTTTTTATAATCTCCTTTCTTTTATAGCAAGCTTTCATCATAAATGAATTGTTATATCAAATAACACCTGTCAATAGCAATATATGGAAAAACAACTCTATTATATATTTTACAAAACATAACAACAAAGAATGAAGAATTAACGTAACATAATGTGATATATGTAATTCCTCTTCTCAACTCTATTAAGCGCATATAATCACTATATTGATAAAAAAAATTAAAATTAACAGTATATGATGAAGGGTAACGAAGAACTTATAAATGGTAGATAAACAAAGGACTAACTTTTGTTTACTGAAATAGAGAAGATGTGATGCCTTGAATTTATGGCTTCTTATAGTTTCGAGCTAGAGGAACGTGTTCATAAATGTACTGAGAAGGAAACATTTGTATGGTTAGAGAAGAACGGATACAGATGTGGTTTGATTGACAAATGTTAGAAAACAAATAATGATCTTGTCCCATCCTTTAACTAAACCTAATCTCTGGTTGGCAGCTACAAGATTATTTATAATAGGGTTAGAAAGTCATGAATAGCCTAAATTGATAGAGTAAAGTTAGATTGTCATTAAAAAAAATTTATTTCTTAACTACCGACTAAAGATTAACCATTAATAAATTTCTTACTTGTTTCAATGTACATTGTTTGCTTTTATGTCCATCAAAGTGTCATATATAATAAATAATGAGTTAAAATGCGCAAGGCTCTAAAATGATGGTAAAAATTTTTGCAATTGATTCAATAAAAATGTAATTGTTTGCAGGTAATACTTATATGTCATTTATGTATCTCATTTTCCAACGTCTATTATTTCTCTGTTTGCATGAACATATGACGTATAATGAAAATGTATAATAAAGTTTTAGTTGGTGATGATTAGGTTTATTAATTTATTAATTAGAACCTTTTGTTATTAATCTGAGAAGCAGGTATAGGTAGATACAAAATCTAATTTTATTAAAGTGACATGATTAAGAGTTGGAGTATTGCTAATTTTAAACACCTAAATTAGAGAGACAATCAAACTTTTGATACGTGAAGGTATTAGTCATTTCATTTTAAATAAACATTAGGTGAGTTAATTCACAACCGTCAGTAAATATAAGTGGACTTGTGTTTTAATGCCAAAGATGTACAGATGATGGAAAGTAATAATAATTTCAGTTAAAATTAAAATAAGTCACGATTGTGACTTATTAAGTCACAACCGTGCTGCTTATCACAATTGTCATTTAAAAAGTGACAACTGTGAACCGTGAGTTAACTTACGGTTAAGAGAAGTCAGAATGGTAACTAACTTCAACAATTTTTGCAATATAGTATAATAAATCATAAATTATAAATTATAAATAATTAATAATTATATAATATTTTTAAGAACAACAAATTTTTAATATATATTAAAGGACCCAAATAATTTGTTCACATGACCAATTCTCTACAATATGCTTATAATAAATCGTTAATTATACATTATAAATAAATAAAAATTATATGCTAATTTCAAATACTATATCACAATGGCGAATGATAACATAGATGAGTAATTCTTTGCAAATATACTTATGATAAATCATAAATTATAGCTAATTAAAAATTATGCGCTAATTTTAAGAACTATGAATTTTTAAGGCAGTTTCTAACATATTAAGTTTTATAAGTTAAGTATTTATTTTCTAATAAGACTTATAATAAATCTTAAATTATACATATTAAATAAATTACATAATAATTAGATATTAATCTGAAAAATATGAATTTTGAATATAAAATAAAGGATGATAATTGTGTTTGGAGTTAGACATATAATAATTTTTTGGATCATTAAAAAATTTTCTTATAACCAAGCGCTAATGAAATTCTTTATAATTTTTAAAATAATAATTATTTTCATAATGCAAAACGTTGAAATTTCTATTTTTTTAATGTAAAATTAGACAAATAATAAGTACATCATCTTCTAGTACACAAAAGGATTTCATCATATATGATACGAACAAGATTCTGCACTGAGTATGCATCAAGGTCAACTTAACTCTTAGTTTAAAATTGATGTGATACTGACATGTGATGTCGCTTGAGATGAGCTGGTATGATAGAAACAAGACCACCGAATGGTTGTCGCATATTTGACCTGTAAATGATCTCGTCATAGGGGCTTTTGTAAATTTTTATGAATGGTAAGAAAGACTCGTTAGAGTTGTTAGATTTCTAACTCTTTTTAGAAAACAAAAACATGGCGGGTGATCGAAAGAAAGAGGGTTGTGGGGTCTGCGGTTCAGCAATTTTAAATGTCTCAATTGTGGTGACACGTTGTGGAATAGGAGTTAAAGGAAATAAAGCTTTATTGGAGGTCACTGCATAAGCTTTGATGTTTGGATGGCGTGTTCTATCAATGGGTGATGCAAAGGAGATAGATCTCGCATTGAATGCGTTAATCTGTGCTGAGCCCAAAGGAGACTTGCTAGTGGACCCTATTTCTAAAGAAGCTGGGCAAGTTAAGGTAAGGTACTATGGTTTGACTGAGTTAGAATGTTATGACACAGTAAATGAAAACCTTGATGAGCAGAAGCCATCTTTGGCTGTTGATTTGATCGACGAAGGGTGAAATCGAATGGAAGAAACGTACGAGTGATTATGTAAATTATAGATTTCTAATGATTCTTCAAAGTCTAGTGAAGAAACCACCGTGGTGATTGTTAAAAATTCAACAAATGGTCGAACACCCTGTAATCATCAACATTCTACAATTACTTAGTAATCAAGATTTGAATTAAAAGTTAATGGTAGTAATAGGCTCATATATGTTTAAAAAGTCTAAAAAATGAGTATTTTTTATGAAGAAGTTAAAAGAGAGATAAAATAAACAAGAATTAGGCATATAAATAACAACATTACCTTATATAGATAAGAGAACAAAGAAGGTGGGTCGATTACAAAAGCTCTGTAAAGTCTAGATGGGTAATAGTCGTTAACAATTTTCAATGTTGATAAAAGTACATTTATGAAAGTTAAAGCAGACTTGAAAAACCCTGAAAAGATAAGAAAAAAATTTTAAGAGAACATATGACAAGGTATATGTAGTGATAGATTTAAATCTAATTTAAAAGTTTTTTAGGAAAAAAATATCAATTCACAATGCGAGAAAGACACAATAGCGTTCCTTTGATCAAATAGTGGCTATACTTTTATGGGGTTATCAACAGAGTTTTGGAAGAAATCAACATACTTGCATAAAAAAGAAGTACAAATTATTCACAGTTTTTTCACATGGTTGATATGACAACTTCCAAAGTAAACGCAATGAAGCGTGTGAATCTATGGAAATTGAAGCAAAAGATAGAATGTTGATATAATTAATAACCAATTAAGAAGGATAAAAATTGAAATAGATGTACAATAAAAAATTATATATGGTCACTTGCAGTTTTCGTGAACGAAACTTCCAGTAATCAATAAAGGAACAATAAAGCTTTTGAACCAGTATAAATGTAACAAATGCCAAAATGAAATTTAGAAAATATATATACAAACAATGTTGTTGATAATTTCCGTCAGTTTTAAAAAATGAAAAAAGTGAAAAAAACGTAATTGGTTGAGTTAAAAATTACCAAAACAAGTCTCAAATCTTCATCGTGACCTGCTACAAAAGCGAGCCCTTCAGTGAGTTCAGTGAAAAATGCATTTGATGCCAAGTTCTCTACATTTAAAAGAAAAAGCAAAAAACAAAAAGTAAAAAAAAAATATTCGATAGATTTTGAAGCAATATTTGCTGTTCTTTATTTTGAACTGGCAATCAGTTTAACGCTGAACTATTTGAACTTATAAAAAATAAAAAATTTATTTATAATGGAAGAAATAGAAAAAGGATTGATTATAAAAATAGACTACGAAGCACCACAAAAAGTGTAAGAAAATTTGATTGCATTGATAATATTATAATAAAAATTATTATTACATTACCGATAAATATGTTGTCTCACCAAGAAAGGCAAGCCTTTAAATGTTTTGCAGCCAGCTTAACGTTGCCACTGTTACCTCTGAGGAACCGTTCAATACAAGCGTTATTAATAAATTTCTTCTATGATTAGGTAGAAAATAATTTTAATAGCATTAACTATTTTGTGCACTATTAATATAATCTTGCTTCTTCATCCATTAAAAAAAATAAAACAGTAGAAAGAGAGAAAAGATCTCACTTGCTTCTATGAGAGAGGAGTTTGCTTGGTTAGATATTGTAGTGCAGCCTTATTTTGTTGAATCGATTAGAAGATCTTTAAGCTGATATAACGTTTCTTCGTTTCTCATTTTGAACAAGTAAAGCAATACGAAGGGAAACAAAGAAAATAAATATGGTCAAAGATTTCGTGAATGTAATTGATGAGAAACAAAATTGAAACGACGAGGGACGTATGTGTAAGAAAAAATCATAATATATTAAATGTTTGTTAAAAGCAAAATTAATTATTTTTAGATTTAATCGCTAACAACTGAATAAATTTCATTTATAACATTACATGTTTAAATTGGCGGCGTATTTGTTGAAAAGATTGTCTGTTGAAATCTATGACATATTTGTTAGAAGATTATATTTTGTGATGTGAAGCAGCGTATTTGTTAGGAAATTAATTTTTTTACAACATTAGAAGTTAATGTTATCAACAACCAAACGAATGAAGGGAAGACTTGAAATATTCATCTGAGGTAAACTTAGACCTGTGAGAATGATATAGAAGGTGATGAACAATGTTGTATGTCACAGGTGTGACATGTTAAGTCACACCCGTGAGACCTTCTCACGGGAGTGATTTAACATGCCACGCCCGTGAGTGTAACATCCCATTATCCCATGATTAGGGTTAGAACACTATGATATTGTACAAGAGTTTATTAAGAATTTAGAAGTACATTTCATGCATTATATGGCATACTTATACACGTGAATAATGTTGACACTCATTAAAATAATTATACAAGCATTCATTGATATTTTCAGGGTATAAGTGATTTTAATGCACTTAAAATGTAAATTGTGGATTATTTGCCTTGAAAATTGAACTGGTATGTATTAGAATTGATTTAGCTTTTGTGGTGACATTTCGGACACTTCGGAAATTTCTGCAAATTTGGGGTTTTTGGACTTGGAAAAATATGGAAATAAGAGATAATTAGAAGGGGTGACATGTGGCATTGCATAATGGAGCCACCTAGTCACGTTTTTACAAGGAAAATTGCTACATTCGGTGAAATTTCTCTTTGTTCATCCATCACCGAAATCACCCATTCTTTTCCTTATTCCCTATCACCGAACCACCATATGTTTTTCATTCTTGTGCATTTGGTTTATATGATTGATTCTCAAATCACCGTTACACCTTGCAAAGCATGAGCTAAATTACTTCAGCCATTTGGGGTTTCCGGTTGTCTTTTTTTGTCTTTGCTCCTCTTCACTGAAAACTTATTTTCTTAACTTCTGAAATTTACTAAAGAATGTGAAGTTTAAAACAAGTAAGTTATGCTTTAAGTTTTATGGGTAGCATAAATGACATTTTGATGATGTTTCAATGTTTGTAAATGGATGCATGCGTGAGTGATGAAGGAGTTAAATGAAGATTAGTGAAGTAGAAAATGTGCGGAAAGTGTGATAAAGGATTGTGATAAATGGAGTTAAATGAAAATTAGTGAAGTAGACAAAATTGCAGAAAATGTGATATAGAAAAGTATGAAATAGGTTTTGTTTTTGGGTTGTAATCAACCATGATATTGTGCATTGTGTATAGAGAATACTGAACTAAAATTTGAGGTATAACTGAATTATCAACTTGAAATGATAGAGAAATGATGTAATTTTAACAATGTAGTGTGCTACAGTATGTTATATGGAGTGTTTTTACTAAACAAGCATCTGTATTTTGGCCATATCTTGATCTGTAGATATCTAAATTAGATGGATTTTCATTTAGATTAAACTAGATACATATAGATACAATGTTTATGAAGGAAGTGAATTTTAATTCTTTCCTTAAGGGTCTTAAAATTTGGTTTGAAGTTGAGAACTGTGTGCTGTCTAGGTATGAGAATAGTTTGTAGTATTTTAGTTATAACTTGCATAATACTGAACCAAAATGCATGAATTTGATGTCATTAGAAGCGTAAGACATAGAAAAACATTTGATTAGAAGAAGGAGTTACCTAAATACCTTATTTTCTAGGTCATAATGGCAAGAAAGAAGGAAGAAAAATACCACATGGCACGATTGTGCAGCTGCATGATCGTGACCCTTGTTGATATTGGATGGGAAGTAGGATCGTGACTTTTGCTGAAAGTCACGATCATGCACCTACACGATCGTGACCCATCTGGTTATACCTAGGGTGTTTGTTTGGGTGATTTACAAACTAATTCATGTGAGCGTGTTTCCATATGAGATATTAAGGTTTAAATAAGAGCTTAAATGAATTTAGTTGATGTTGAATGAAAGGATTAAGGTGAGTAAAGTGTATTTGGATTAAAGAATGCTTGGAAGGAGTTGTAACTTGTTTATAGAGTGTATTAAGAAAACATACCCGAAAATTTGTCATTAAACATGCATAATACATGACACATACATAAATGTGCTTATTCATCTGAATGTGCAATTTAGTAATGTGAAAATGTATGTGATTGCATATAGAAGAGCTCGTTGAGAGACTGCTTCCAGACATTGCCAGGACTTTAAAGCAATAAGCTAAAGGAAGCAATTGTGAGTAACCTAAGATGGTCTCACATTGAATGTTTGTTAGTTAAAATATGTAATGAATTATTGTGATGTGTATGTACTGAATTCCAGACATCCAATTTCCGAGGCGTTTGATATATGAATAAAACATTGAAAGTGCTACTTGAATGTGAATGTGAATGTGACTAAATGATTTTCAACTAGTATTTTGAATGCTGGAAAAAAGCCTGATGTCAAATGTGAATGAGAGTGAATGTGAATGTGAGAGAATGAGCATAATGATTGAATACGCATGGTGCATTTCATTACATGAATGCAGGAAATATAAAAGCAGTTGTAATCGGAGTCGCCAGTGAAAAAGAACTTAAAGCTTAGACATCTGTGGTAAGAGCCTATGGCTTAATATGTACAAATAGCCCTGCATCTCCAACAGATAAGGAACAGTATGAAAGAGCTCGGTATCCACAACAGATACAAAATAGTAAAAAAGGCACTCGGTCACAACAACGTAATAAATAAATTTGGGTCTCATAAACATTGCATACATATATGATATGGATAAATTGAGTAATTGCAATGTTTTGATGATTTTTATTGTATGAAATATGTGAATGCTTATCGATGAATATGGTTTGCATGATCGCAATGAATGATGAATTGTATGAATTTTGAAATATGACAATTATGAACAAAGTGTTTTGTGATATTAAATGATGATAATTGAGATGATGTCAATTATATGGTAATATGAATTATTGTGTTCCATGACAAGAGTGAACCATCGAGAATGGTTACTCAACTGAGTTCGCAAAACTTAACCAAATTGCAACGTTGACATTTTCAGGTTCAAGAGAGTGACGACTTAGCTTCTAAGAATGCTTAGAAGAGATCTCGTACAACTTTTGGATAGAAAACATGGCTCAAAGGTTGGTCAGTTGGGACTGAATGATTAGTCTTAATTTTTGTTACTTCCTCATGAATGTAGCATATTTTGTAGACACAGCTGTGGATCTGATAGGTTGATATTATATAAACATGAATGATGGATATAATACTACATTGTAAATTAGGGTTTATGAAATGAAATGAGGAAATTTTGAGATTTTAAACATTGTGTTAATTATGATTTAATTATAATGCCATGCAATGTAGTGAAAATGAAATAGTTAATATGTCATTTCTGTCGGGCATATGCACGTTCGTTCGAGGGGCATATGGACATGTGTCAAATGGGAGTGGGGGTGTTACAGTGAGGCATTTTGATTTTAATCTGTAGTTGTCAAGTAACATCTTTCAACAGTAACATATGGAGTTTCACTTGTAATTTGGGTTGAAATTTTTTTCTAATGAGCTGGATCGAAATTTTGGAATTTCAAAATTAAAATTATGTGACTTATAAGAAAAAAATAAATAATGGCATAAGTCACGACTGTAACTATTTAAGTCACAGGAGTGAAACAATGTTGTATGTCACAGGTGTGACATATTATGTCACACCCGTGAGACCTACAAGTCACAACTGTGACTATTTAAATCACAGGCGTGAACTAAGAGAGTAGAAAGGGGAGAACAATTTAGCCATTAATGAAATAAATGGTAGGATGAAATTTCGTGATCGTCCATCTCATTCGTCTTTATTATATATATACTTAGTGATTTGTTTTACAGTTTAAGGTCGTCTTTATTTTCACTTTGGTTTATATTTTTCGCTTTTGTTACTGAGTTGAGCACTTTCTGTTTTTAGTTAAATTTTTTCAGTTTTTAAAGTTTATGAAAATCATAAAAACTATTTTTATCTATACTTTATAATTACTGTAAAATTTAGTTTTTAAAAATTAAAGCATTATTTAATTTAATAATTACTTAATAAATTTATTTTAAGTTCAAAATTATCTTGAAATATATAATAACTAAAATCAGTATTAATTTATAAATAATTTTTATTAATTATTATTTATTTGAATAAAATGTAATAGATCTTTTAATAATAGTTATTAATAAAAAAATATAAATAAAATTAAACAGTACCTATAAAATTATGAATGAGATAGTCTTTAAAAAATTTGAAAATATTTTCCAATTCTATAATCACTGGGTTTCCTGTAGGTTGTTGACAATTTTTTCTAACCTAGTCAACCATCTATGGCATTAAAACAGGCATCTAATTCATAATCTCGGGGGGATTTCTTATTCCACGCTCACGCTCTATATACATAGAAGCAGAAAACGAAACTGCAAAGAGGCAAGTTTGCATTTACTGTGGGGTATAAGAGAATGTTCACCAAGAAACAAAGAACCCCTGATCGTACTGTTTGGAAGCC
>JANQBM010258499.1:0-21552 GCA_025594535.1 Erythroxylum domingense | reverse complement strand
TTACTATATGACGTGATAGGAGCATGAATTATTATGATAAAGTCTTGAAAATGTGACTTGAAAGTTATGCACATTAGTTGTTTGATAAAATGCTTAAGTGAACTTGGCTTAGGGTTTAAGGATTTTGATGATGTGCATTGGAAAGAGGCTTTCATGTTTACTTAGAGTAAACTTGAATTGTTGCTTAGATTGATAAGTAATGGCCTAATGTGCATGGATAAAGATGTTCTTAAGTATGGTTCGAAATGAGCAAATATTGGGTTAAAGGCATTAAATGCCTTCGAAAATGCAGAAGAGAAGCTAATGTGAATGGTAAGGAAGTAACCATGTGAGAAGCTAAATGGTCGAATCCTATAGCTTAAAGGGAATGATATTTTGTTTTACACACTTATATGATGGTGTATAACTATGAAAAATTTATTTTTAAGTAGTAATTTCATTGTAAGTCTTTTTATGTATAAAGGCTCGGGAGCTAGGAATCAAGGAGCTCATACCGAGGATTTTTGAAGGCAAGGTTGTGCACATCTTCTTTTGAGAAGAGTTGGGGAAACCATATTTCTCAAATAGAATTGGAACATCCTAAGACATGCTGAATGAATTGTATGTAAATTTTAATGTAGGGTAGAATTGAATTTCAAATGAATGCTAATATGCCTATGTATTTAAGAAACAATATTGTTTTGAATAATGTTTTACACTTGGAGTGCAAAAGATGACGTTTATTGCATGAAATAATTTTTTAAAATTTACATATGCATGATCGAGCCATATTTGCCGCGTATATGTGTCTTTTTTTGGCTTAGAGTCATCACAAGGTTTCATTTCATCGGTTGGATCGATGCCTTCCTTGATTTTATACTTAAAATTTGAATATGATTTGTTTTGCGATTGATGAGGTAACGATTGGCCAATCATGTGCTGGGCACAACTGATTTAGCGACCACCGTACCCTTGACGCTGGTACATAAAAGTCGAGTCTGTGTATTGACACCTTTCTACGGGACTTACAGGTGATTTCACACCTAGGGTCTGGACACCGACGAGGTCATCACTTAGGGTCATGACGCTCTTGTCGATTGTAGTCCGGACTCACCACTGATGAAAGTCGAGCCAACATTGAGGATCAGTGGGTGTGCACGCTAGTTTGGCCAACTAGTGGTGTCACACATGATTGTTTTGGCTTACCCTGATATTTGTTTTTCTAACGAGATTTGATTTACACATGTGATGTTTTTATGCTTTTGTGTATTGAAAATTGAACCTATGTTTACCGGATGAGTGAATTAATAGACTAGGCCTATATGGTTCCTAACTAATATACGTTGAGTCATAGACTAAGCCTATATGTTTCTATGTGTTGCATCTTCACCTTATGGGTTATCTATACCATCTTGGTGTGTATCGAGTTCTATTCGTGACATATGTTTTTCCTGCTCACTAAGTACATAGTGTACTCACCCCACTCTGCTTCCCAACTATGCAGGTTAATTTAGTAAACTTGAAGCTCTAAGTAGCTCGTGCAGTCTTTTGGACATTTTCGAGGCATTACCGCACGTGGGTAGTCTCTATTTTTGTTTCTTTTATGGTATAGTGGCTCATGAGTATATAGACATGTTTGATGATTATGTTTATATGCTTTAAAATTTTGTAAATTAACTCTTGATTATCTTGTGGTTTGTAAATAACCTTATGTGTGAACCTTTGTGTTGTCCAAATGTTTTTTTTTATATTCAGTTAGCCTTGTATAGTCAGGTTAAGGGTATCGTGAGTATCCTTAGCTTGGGTATGCGGCGGTTATCATGTGCTCGATGTGGTTCCGGGTCATGACAAACAATATCATCTTTTATAGCATCCGGGTAGTATTTCAGCTGTGTCTTAGGCTGTTGTACATGAATTTTCTTTGTCCAAGCACCAATCTTGGCGGAGGGATTATGTGAATCTGAAGCTATTGAGCTTACCCCTTTCCAGATGCAAACTTTTGACAATCCTCTCTGGTGAGCATAGGGAAATCCTTCATGGGCAAGGGTGAAGGTGCCCTATCCCCTTTCATGAAATTCAGGTCATTTTCTTCCTGCCTCTCGTCGAGTTTCCTTCCACCATTATCATCACATTACAACTCCTCCATCTCATGCCTTTCCCATAACCCAAACACAACCCAAATCTACTTTTTCTAGAGACCCCTGAGAAAGCCAAATGTATAACCAACCGAGAAAGGAGAGACCCAGATGTTGGGCTACCCACCAGAGAGGAAGATTTGCGCCAGTTCTGCTCTCGTGTTTATCTAGGAAAGTTAGGCCTCGGTGGCAGTTTTTAGTGGCGCAAGGAGTCGAGAGTAATGACCCAGATTTGAGACAACCATTGGGTCTTCTTCTTGCGCGAGGTAGAACCCAAGGCAGTGTTTCTTGTGGAGGAGTCATGCAGCTCAAAGTTCTTATTCTCACACTCCCGATGGGTCGACAATATTTCTTGTCAATAATTTTCTGAAGTGTTGCTAGTTTTTTTTTCTTGTCAAAACATTTGTTTCTTGGTGAGAGGATTTTCACTTTTTTGTTGCATGGGTGCTTGAAGGAATAGCTGGAGATCCTTATATATTAGAGACCACAATATGTTCATTTTCACTATCCGATGAAGAATACACTGTCATATTCTTTGGGTAGTTAGCCTTAGCACTTACTTCAGCTATATCCTCAGCTTTGAGTCTTGTGGCTCTATCTTTACCCCACATTATGTCCAGTTTGTGCAAATATGAGAATTTAAAGTTCCACATTCCAATTGTATTCTTGTAATTCTAAAAAAAAGAATTATATGAAAAATAAGATTAAAAACTTCATAACAAGAAAATATTATAATTATGAGAAAAGAAACTATTAAAATAAGAGCTCAATCAACTTTTGAGTTAAATATCCTTACTAAAAACCATTCATCAAACCACTGTTTCTCACAATTGATCTTATGCTCAACATCATCCCACTGATAGCCACTTTGCATACATATTTTAGAAATTGGATTGTACTTGTTTCTTAACCATTTAATCTTAGAGTCAATGTGGGGATCGACGTCCTTATCAAAATTAGGAATCTTACTCAACAACATCTTGTGCACTTCAACCATGTAATTGTTATTAAATCCTCCATCTACATTCTGTAAAGGATTGCAAGCTAGTCCTGCAAAACATCAACCAAAGCTTCAACCTCATCATCCTTCTAATATTGCTTATTCTTTCCCCTCCCACAAGTAGCTATAGCCATTCCTAATAAAAGTATGACAATGTAAAAGTTATCAAGGAAATAACATATAATTATGACAATGTAAAAATTATCAAGGAAATAACATATAACAAAAATAACTTTGCTGAAAAATACAACGAGGTAATCTAATAATTCACTTACACAGAGTCAACCAAACAGAGATGTTCGCATGGGTGCATTTCAAAATTAATCCAATAAATCTTAGTTATATATTTGGTAATACTAAACAAACAGAGATGTTCAACATTCAGGTACATTAATCAAAATCAAAACATTTCAACAATCTAATAAGCATATGAAACAGAAATATCTTAAATTACTAATCCACATTATTGTCATTGGATCCATATATTATACATATTGGTTGCCATATTATTCCTGAATGTCAAACATTCATCAATTTGACTAATTTGTAAAATATAGTCCATTTCATCACTCTCTTCTTCCTCACTCTCCTCTTCATCTTCAGTGATTGACTCTTGTGGATCAAAGCTCATGAACTTAGGAATCAAGTTGTATAGAAGAGAAGAAGCCATTATAATTCAAACTTGGGTCTGAATTGAGAAAAAGAAGGGAATAAAAGGATCTTCCATCTTCCTTTCAACAATCCAAAGCATCTCTCAATAACATTCCTTGCTTTGGAATGTTTCATATTGAAGTATTCCTCTGCCGTCTCTAATTGATGGCCATCAAATTCTTTGAGGTGATAGCATTGCCCTCGATACGGAGCAAGAAATCCATTTGCATTGCAATAGCCAGAGTCAACCAAGTAATAACAACCTTCATAATTGAACAATAAGTTATGATTGAGCAGCATAACTCAAATAGAAACCAAATTGGATATTGTAACAAAAATTTACCTCAAGGTAATCATAAAGCATGAGGCCTTGAGATCGCATCTTGAAACACACAACTATTGTATGCAAAGCCCTCCTAACCAGGCAATACATATATGAACTGCATGTTTGGGCAACAAACACTAAAAACATTTATTGAAATACATCCTTTTCTTATGCAATTTCGGGGCTTTTCTTCATTAGGAGGTGCAAGTTTAATTAGTGTCCTATCTAAGGCTCGTAGGCAACCCTACAAATTAAAAAAAGATGATTTAACATATAAAAGTTTTGATATTAATGTTATAGGTTAATTATAATGTTTAATTACCCGAAAACATATCCATCTCTCATCTTGACAATCCTGAGTAATAGGCTCCGACTTCTTGAGCAAACTATGATGCAATCTCATAATTGCATGAAGAACTTGATGGAATTACTGACTCACGGTTTCTTTACTACAGAAAAAAAGTAGGCTAAAATTCCTACTCTTTTTATGGTGAGCTAAGGTGTTTATGAACATTGTTATAACCTCTTCTACGGATTTGTTCCTAGTAGGTTTTAAACCCTCGACATCTCTTACCATATCACACAATATCCTAAAGATTGCTCTATCCTAAAGACTACTTGGGTGGGCCAAAAGCGGGTTGTGGCCTATAGGCAGGCTGAAGCCAACCACTGGATCGTCCCGGACGTTTAATAATTTTTTTAATTTTTATATATTTATTTTAAGAGAATTTGAAAAAATTGTAGCTGTATTTTTTAAAATTCATAAATTATAAATTATATCATAACCATTTATAGTAAAGTGTAAGATGAAATTACTTATAAATTATACAAAAATATTTATTTAGAATAAAAGACGTAAAATATGAACAAATATATTTATTAAAAATATGTAGCAATGATAATGTTGTCATAATTATTCCCTACAAACAAGATAATTTAATTTTAGTTTTATATTTTTATTATAGCAACTAATTATAATGTAAATGTAAAAAGTTATTATTAAGTATAATGAATTTATTGTAAATATTATTTTTATGTTTTTAACAAATTATTATATTTATTTTTAATATGATTTTTTAAAAATAAGTTTATTAAGTTTATAATATATTTTTTTCAAACTTTTAATGATTTTATAAATTATGTACAAAACTCTTAATTGATGTAGTCGTTGCACTTTTTGTTATTGTTCGTTTTTTTACCTGTATAGTTGTATAAATATTATTATCTTTTCATATTATATCTATTATTAAATAATCATTGTAAAATTTTATATTTTTATTACCCATATTAAAAGAAATTAATTAATACCAAGATTAATCTTAATGCGTTTAAACTTTTTTATTTTATTTATCATATTTACACAATATATACATTATACATATATATATATTAATCTTAAAATGAATTAATCACTTTATTAATCCTAATGTATCAATTTCAAAACAATATATAAGTAATTGAGTTATAAAAAATACATATAGTATATTATATTGAAAATAACTATTATTTTATTAAAACTAGAATACATTTTATAAATACTTTTGATATGTTTTTATAAATTATTATTTTATTACTTTTGAAAATAGTTCTTTTACTTTTTTAAATCATTATATTCTAATTAATCTAAATTTATATTCATAATTTTTTCTCCTTTCTAAATTCTAATATTAGAAGATTCATTCTTAAGTCACTCTAATTAAAAGTTTGTTAAAAGTAATACTTTACTTGAAACCTTGATATAAGTTTTACTTTAAATCCTTCTTGTTCTTAAAGTGTTATAAGCATACTATATTTCATAAAATTTATAAAATTTTCACCTTTTTTCTTTTTAATATATATTATCACAACTTTAAATTATAACAAAGTATAATTATGATATAATAAAGTTATTAATTTTATCAAATATTAAATTACAAAATATTTATATCTTTTTATTTAATCCACTTAAAATTTATTTGAATAAAACTATAAGTCATTAAATGAAAGTGTAACATCAATAACTTCTTAATGTTTTAAGTAATATTTTAGGTATAATGAGCTAAATATTAACACAATTTGTTTTAAAAGTCATTAAGTCAAGTTTAGATTGAAGGGTGCTACATACATTTGCATATCATTAAAATACATTTTAAAATTAAAATCTTGAGATGTATTTATTGATTTGATTAAATAGGAATTTTAATTCAATTTATTAGAAATTTGTATGAAAAGTTATTAAGTTAATAGTTATAGCTAAGTATTTCAATTCAATTAATTACGAATTTTAATTTTACTTAAATAATTTACTAATTATCATAAGAGAGAATTGATAAAACCAAATTCATTAGCTATAAAAAATTTTGTTGTACCTGTACATGAATGATTATCTAAATCATTTTACAAGAAATGACACAATTTACAAATTAAGATATATTGGTTTGATTAATTAGGAATTTTAATTCAATTGATTAGAAATTTGTACGGAAAGTCATCAAGTTAATAGTTATAGTTAAGAATTTCAATTCAATTAATTATGAATTTTAAATTTACTTAAACGATTTATTAATTATTATAAGAGAGAATTGATAAAATCAAATTCATTAACTATAGAAAATTTTGATGTACTTGTACATGAATGATTATCTAAATCATTTTACAAGAAACCATACAATTTACAAAATTAAGATAATATCATGCTAGGTAGAATGGAGAGTAGAGACTGAGAAAGCATCATCTAATTGACTAATTGCACTTGTTGGTAAGATCGTCAACAGTTTGAATCCTATCATCTGTATGTACAAACATTATATTTAGCAATATAATATTAAAATAAAAAGAATATTTAGTAATGTAATATTAAATAAAAAGAAAATTAAAAAATACCTTCATCTTCATATATGTAATCAAAATAACCTTCAATTGATTGATTAATTTCACTAGTCCCCTCTGCATTGTTACCTGAGGCTATAAGAAAATAAAACAAACATAATATTAGGTAAGATAATATAAAGATAGATAAAATAAATATATTAAAAGAAAAGAATTTATCATCAATATCTTTCTTATTTAACCAACTGTTAGTACACATAAAGGCTTCCACAGTACGATAATGAAGTCGACCACTATGAGAAGTAATGACTGAACCATTAGTACTAAATGTAGACTCTGAAGCAAGCAAGATTGGATAATTATGTGCAGACATCTTCCACCATGATAATATATCAAAAGACTCACCTTCAGTTTCAGAAACATAATCTGTGAAAAAATATTTATCTAACTCCCTCGTATTGTAAGAAATCTAGCCATTTTCTCTTTAAAAAATTTTGAAAGAGAATCTATCAATAATGGGTTAGAAGAAAAAGTCAAACTTGAAATTGAAATCTGAGTTGAACTGCCTGTAGCACTACTAAGATCCTGATCGTGAGTTTGTTGCATTCTAACTTCATAATCATGAAACAATTGATACCATAATTGTTTCATGGTATTTAAACGCTCTTGAGCTTCACCACTATACAATGCATTATAAATATATTCAACCTCGTCCATCTTGTCTATCATGTCCAACACATATAATACTGCAATAATATCTTCAACCTTAGACCAATAAAAAATTAAACTTCTCCGTCATTTGCTTCGCCATAGTCTGAATCACTGCATTGGAGTTAAAGATCCACAATGATAAAACATGCTTTATGCTAGACATAGTGCTAAAGGTACAGTGCAAAGTTGGATGTTTTGTTCCTGAGAATAATTCTCAGTCCAATTATTGAATAATTTTAACTTCATACAAAGTTCTCTAACCAAGTCCCATTAATCCTCTTATAGTATGCAGGTATACTGAGAATCCCTTTCTGCTAGTCTAATAAACAGCCGAGTATATGGGATTGCCGACTCCAATATCTTAAAGGTTGAGTTTTATCTAGTAGGACAATCCAAAACTAACTTCTTTGAATTTGGAATGCATAAAATTTGTGCATCATCTTTAAAAGTTTAAACTTTTTAAGGAGTTGTATTCCAATATAAAATACTATTCCAAATACACTATATTGCTTCCTTTGTCGTTTCCAACCCATCATTCACAATCAAGTTAAGATTATGCGCAAAACAAGGCATATGAAATAACTTACCTCTGGTCAATAAACTCCCAACCTGCATCTTACCCTTCAACTTCTCAATCATAAGTCCTAGATTTATATGTTTTTAGAAATTCATCACCATTAACTTTGTGACTTTATGCATACTAGGTAACTTTGTGACTTTATGCATACTAGAGTTTATAATGTCTATCTTAAAGATTTCATCATTAAAGACAAGAAGTCTTTTTAAAGTCTTATATCTATATAATTCTACTTTTTCCTTGCCTACTTAACAGCCCCGGCCTTGGGCAGGGGCCCCTGTCCAGGGCCCACTTTTTTTTTTTTTAAAAATTCCATATAGAGTATAGTTTATTAAAAAAAAATTTATTTTTTAATTAAAGTGAGAGGCCCATATTTTCTTTTTCGCCCCAGGCCTACAAAATCTCAAGACTGATCCTGCTACCTAAATATAAGCTTTCCCGTAGCTATATCAATAATATCCTCTCCAATAGCTAAAAGCATCACCTTAAGGTTATTAGGACTCCACGTCATATTCTATGTCCATCAATAAAAAGTCGATAAGAAAGATATTTTCCTAGTTTCACGAGTAGATCTTTCATAACCCTAATTAAATACTTAATGGATCTATCTACAAGTTGAAGTGACATATTTGTTGACTTAAGCTCCCCTATTCTTAGCTTCTTGAAAAAAATAAAGAGATAAGATTAACACTCGTGCCTTCATATAATGCTTTCCCTTTTTTTGTGTAAAGCTTTGAATCTGCCTAATTCTCAACTCGATATTTTTGTGTGAAGGGGAAAATATCAGCATGAAGGCATCATAATTATGTTTTTTCGGAGCTTCTTTTCTGGCCAATAGCAACTCCACTTACCAGTGCATAATGTTTGTCAAAAGCCAGTGAAAAGTAAAGAAAGTTACTGGTACAATTAAATTTAGGTCATTAATAATAAATTAATGTATTTCCCAAAGTTTAAAATTTTTTAAATATTTAAATTAAAAATGCGTAAATTTTTAATCATATCCTCATTTAAATATAATTTTATGTTCATGTGATATAAATTATTATTAAGAATGAGACTTGAAGCAATTGATACCTAAATTATAGAAATAACCTTTTTATAAAATATAAAAAACACTGCTTATAATTGATGATCTTCTCCCAACAACAACCTTAAGAATTAAGGTGTTGAATTTTTATGATATAAATTATTGATTTATTTTGTATTCAAAGTAGGTGGAGATCTAGAAAAATACAACAAAATTAAAGGACATAATTTAAGCAAAGCCCCTTTACGACTTACAAATGTCCAATTCAGATCATATTCAGCGACTTTGAGTGCCAGTGGGACTAAAAAAAGAAAAAAGGAAAGGAAAATTATCAGGTGGAGCTATCCATTTGAAAATTTGTCAATTATTATCAAGTGGGGCTATCCATTTGAAAGAAATATGTTCACTTATTATCAATTGGTAAAAAAAAAGGTTTATTTTGACCCTACTCTTAATTTTATTTAATTTAAAATAAAATTAAGAGTAAAAAATATTTTTAATTTAAAGTAAGATTACACATTGGTGTGATCCAAAGTTTATCCATATTAAGTCTATTAGTCATGGTTTATTTATTTGAGCTCACATTAAATTCTTAGAGCTCTTATACATCTCTCTCATGCATGCATGTGATCTAGCTAATATTTAACTCAAGGTCCATCTCAAACTATCTTTTAGTCTCACATTTGAATCTTGCATCTTGTCGAAGATTTTTGTCAATGTGTACCAAAACATGCTAACTTATCCACAATGTCTGTTTTACTTACTTACTCGCAAGTCTTTGACTTGTTTTGTTGTTTCAAACGTCAAACATTAGTCGAGGCTATCATCAACGCCTATGCAATTATTAGGACTTAATACCATCCTCCTACGCCTTTTGTTATTGATGGTTTTGAATTTGATTCCAGTTTTCTCACGACATCTACTAATTATAGCATTTCGGACACCACCAATTGTACTTTAACATAACTGCGCTGGTTTGGAGTTACCGACTAACTACGAGGGGAAGGTTTTCAGTTTGAGGTTGTCGCGCGGCAATTTCAATTGTTTAAATAGTTAGTTTGCTTTCAACGTTTTTATATAAAAGAAAGAAATAGTATGGCAAGAATTTCAGTTACAATACTATAATTGCAGATGACAATTTAAAATTTTATTTTTTGATCTTCTTCATGTTACAACGGTAAAACCCTTTCATAAATTTGTCTTTTGTACATTTCTAAATATAATCGAATGCTTGATATAAATCATACTGTTATATATAGTCAAATCATTAATTTATTATACGAAAACTTAAAATGATGAATAATGTTCAATTTTATCCTCAATTCATACCAATCTTATGGATTTTTAATGCGTTTAATGGGAAATCACTGACTTATAAAAATAAGATAATCACAAGTTTAATAGCTTTAAATTTTAACAAGTTTCAAAATTATAGAATAAGTGATTTTATTATAACAACCCAGGATACAGGTAGATAAAAATAATGTTCACTAAAATTTTCCTTCAAAAAAGTGTTTTGCAGTTCACGAATTACATATTTTTATTAATAAATAAATAATTGAAAGTATTTGTTCTTTTACTTTCTTGCTTATAAGTGTCAGTTTTATCAAATTATTTTCCTCCATTTTCTCCAATAATTCTCAAATTCAGATTTACAATTACGTACACCATACTATCTTTTAATTTAACATTTTTTTAAGTAAAATCTCCAAATTTAAAAGTTTACAATCTGTATCTTATATTTTAAAGCATTTTCGAGTTTAGTTTATTATCATCTATCCCTTAAAATTATTAATACAAAAATTTTATAACATCATTAATATATGTGAAAAACCATATAAGTGGTTATTCTGTAAACTTTCTGATTTGTTTCTAGCAAACACAAATAACAAAAACAAATAACAGAAAAATTAAAAGCACCTAATTAAGCGATGTCGAGATTTCTTAATATATCTTGCCTACATCTGTGGAGCCCTCACCTAGTTTAATCAATTTCATGAAAGTGCAATAGATTTACACATGGCTTCACTAAGTCAACACCACTCAATCCTTGCAACTATCTCTCAACCTTACTTCTCGTGAAAGATTTTCACACCCAATAACACGACCGACTTGTGTTACCTCCATAGAAGATTTTTCTAAACAACTTTTAATCGAAGACAATTAAACAACTAACTCAAATGACCAATCAACTAAGAACATAATAATAATACACTTGAGATAAAAAGAGAAGAAAAACTTCTCGAAATAGATTTGAAAGTCGTCTACACTCTAAACTGATTCACGACAGTAGCACACCCAACTATTAATCCTTGGCAAAACACCCACGTACCACATTCAATGTCCCAGCTGTGAGTCATAATGAAAAAGCAACACCCAGGCAAGACAAGAAGTCAATCAACACTTATGACAACCATCAACTAAGTTTTTCAACATGTGCCAATCCATAAAACAACCAATCAACATATAGCTTCATGAGAGAATTTGATGTTTCAAACCTAGCTGTATGCTTAACACAAAAAACACACTCACATTTAGCAATTTTTCACACAAAAACCTTTAACACCATTCATCCAGAATTCCAGTCATGCACCATCAATAGAGAGCACACACGGCACAAGACTGATGCGTTACACCCACAAATCAAAATAGTCATATGTCACCAACACAGAACACCAATAATCACTTCAGATATTTTTCACTACAAAATGTTTGACGTACCCACCAAAGAGCACTAAAGAGAGCTGTCAATTAACACACAAAAATCCCACACCACCAAGACCAATGTCCATCCAAAAACCCTTAGCCACACTTCAAAAATTCTAGCGGTACCCCTCAACACTCACACACATAATTACCTAAATACATCTAAAGATAGACTCCAATTCAGTATATAATTCTTTCACAACTATAAGATTATCCACTGTGGCATTTTGAATCCAAGTTAAACGACAATAATATCTTATATGTCCAATTAATAAATAAAATGTCAAAACTAAATAAAAAGATATATATTATATATCTTAACAATCTCCCCCTTTTTGACATTTTTGTCACAACTATTAAGCTCCCCCTAAATAATATAATTGGACATATACTTATTGAATTCACAATGCTCCCCTTCAATCCAAGATCCAATAAAACACAAATAAATCAACAACTAAAATAAATCAAACATAAATTCAGTTCAAGTCTTGTCTTCTCCCCATTTAGGACAATATATACCAAAAAGAGGAACTCAAGAGCTTAAGGAAATTGTAGAACTTGCTGCTTTAAGTGACGAAGAGCGTAACTTGCCACTTGAGTAATGCCTTCAATCCTCTCGATTTCAATAAGGAGAGTTGTATAAGGATTGACAGAAGTTGTCCTCGAGCCATCCGAGGGGTTAAATGTGGTGTACGGCAAATCCTCTACCCGTGGTTGCCTAAAAATCCTTGGAGAGATGTTTATCAAGGAGACCAACTCAAGTATACTTGACTCCATCCTGGGAACATCATTTGCATATAAAATTGAGAGATTAGGCATGGAAAGTATAGTAAAGAATGTGACTTACTCTCAATGGCCAACAGAGCTTTAATAATTATACGTCCAAGATTGAATACACTAGTACTGATCACATAAATCAATTTGTCCTAAGCTAAGTAGACAGAGACAACGAGTGTGCTTGGCATCTACTTGGTGACTACTAACTCAAAGAGCACTAAATACTTTTTGGTAAGCACTGAAGAACGAAACATAGAGCTAGATGGCCATGCAATCAATTTCCCACCAGTCAATACCGTAGCAATTAAATCATATGACGCATTCGAATCATCGTCATAAAGTTGATCACCAATCAAATTATCAAATACCAGAAATGACAAAATGGACTACCCGACCTTGCATATATACTGATCTACAACTCAAAGTTATCTCATTCAAAATATCACCAGTTAAATTTCAGTAAAATTCTTTTACCAAATCTGAGTCATAGTGCTTCGAAAGCGGTAAGGCTTGTAGTAAACGTGTCTAGGATAATAAAATGTCCAATATATGTTGTTATAAATCCTCTAAATTGATTGGACGATTGAGAACAAACTCGACAGTGTTGAGAGTCGCCTATTTCTGTTCCGTCGCAGAGGAGTAGAACTTGAAAGAAATTGCATCGTCCACTGTCAGACGGACAAAAGAAATGCGTTGAGGTGGTCGGACTATTTTTCGATCCCGCTCCTTTGTACATTTCTGAGGGCCTGTAAGAGGTGCAGTTGGTGGAGTAGCTGCTGCAGAAGTCTCATTGGAATCTAAAGTAGAGTCTTCAACCATGGATAATATGACCCGAACAATGTCATCATCTGGATCTGGTACTCTTTCTTGAATAGAAGTAGTGTCGGGAATATCAATGGGAGTAGTCAAAGATAACCTAACTCCGGTGAGTCTTTTTCTGGGTGTCAGGTTAAGGATTAATCGACTTGAAGAACATGATGAGGCTGTTGTTTTCTTTTCTAACACTAAAGAGGAACTTTTCTCTTTGTTCTTGCCCATATTATTAGAAAAACAGTAGAGACCCAAACAAAATCAATAAATGGAGCTACCGTGAAGTGAAAAAGAGTAGTACTATAGAGAAAAAAATGAGTCTTCAATGAAGTTCCACATATCCCACACAGATGCTAAGTCTACGGTAGAGAAGTCTCCAATACAATTATGTGGGTGCTTGGGAGAGTGAGACCCGCCAAAGATGAGAAGGGATGAGGCTTCAATAGTGGTGCTCCTTAAATGCGATGCAAATGCTATTCCCACAGTGAAGAAACCTTTAATGCAACCACGTGAGTGCTTGGGAGCTTGAGAGTTAATAGATATAAGAAAATGATGACGGGCGCAGGCAACAATAGAAAGATCACTTAAAGATTTTGAATCCCTTAGATGAAAACGCATTGTTTCTTCTTTTTTAGGAAATAATACATCAACAATGCAAACACAAAGTCCCAAAGCCCCTCGAAGAAGTTCAAACCTTACTACATTAAAAGGTTTCATAAAGATATCCATCAACTGCTTTTCCATAGATACATGTGACAAAGTGACTATTTTGCTTTCCATAAGCTCTCGAATAAAGTGGTACCTCAGATCGATGTGTTTCGTCCTTAAATGCTGAACCAGATTCTTAGAGATGTCTATGACACTCTTGTTATCGCATAAGATTGTCAACACGTTTTATTCAATCCCGTAACCTTCTAACATCTATTTCATCCAAAGAAGTTGTGAACAACAACTACCTGCAGTAATATATTAAGCCTCTGTGTTTGATAGCAAAATTGAATCATACTTCTTGCTACACCAAGAGATCAAATTGTTTCCTAAGAAGAAACAACCTCCTAAAGTGCTTTTTCGATCGTCTAAGTTTCCAGCCCAATCCACATCACTATATCTAGCTAGATAAGATGTCGAGTCAGATGCATACCATAATCCAAAATTAGATGTTCCACCTACATACCTGATAATCCTCTTGACAACTATCAAATGTGTTTCTCTTTAGATTGGCTTGATAGTGAGCACATACACCGACACTATAACAAATATCTAGCCTACTTGTAGTCAAATACAATAGACTTCCGATCATGCTCCTATATAAACTGACATCAACACGTTTACCATTCTCATCTCTGTTTAGCTTCACTAAGACACTCATAAGTGTTCTTACATGTTTGGCATTCTCAAGACCGAACTTCTTTATTAAACTCTTGCCATATTTGGTTTTATGAAACAAAAATTCCACCCTTCACTTGTTTAATTTGCAAACCCAAAAAGAAATTTAGTTCACCTACCATGCTCATCTCAAATTCAGATGTCATTAATTCAACAAACTCATCTACCATCTTCGGATGAGTAGAACCAAACACAATGTCATCAATGTAGATTTGAGAAATTACCAAGTTAGATATAACCTTTGTAATATATAAAGTTTTGTTAACACTACCTTATTCATATCCTTGTTTGATGAGATATTGTGTGAGTCTTTTGTACCAAGCCCTCGGTACTTGTTTGAGACCATAAGGAGCTTTCTTTAGCTTAAAAAGATGTTCTGTATAGGCTAAATTGATAAATCCTTTTAGTTGCTTAGCATGCACTTCTTCGTGTATGAACCCATTCAGAAAAGCACTCTTTACATCCATCTGATAAAGCTTAAACCCTTCATGCATGCTATACCTAATCATAGTCTAATAGACTCAAGTTGTGCCACCGGTGTAAAGGTTTCATCAAATTCTATTACTTCAACCTAAGAATATCCCTAAGCTACTAACCTTGCTCTATTTCTGGCTACATTGTCCTTTTCATCTATTTTATTTCAAAACACCCATTTTGTTCCAATGACATTAGCATCTGATGGTCTTGGCACCAATTCCAATTCATCATTCTGTGCAAATTGAATCAATTCATCTTGCTTAGCTACTATCCAGAACTAAACTTGTAGAGCTTTTTTAACATTCTTTGGCTCGAAAGAAGAGGTGTAGCATAAATAACACACAAGTTCTCGATAATTAACCCTTTTCTTCCCCTTGTTTTTCTTCTTTCATTGACATCTCCAATAACGTTCTCTTTTGGATGATTTCTTCTTATTTGAGATGGAGAATCTCAGTTCAAATCAGCTTCTTTCGAGTTTTGCACATTTAAAAGAACAATTTTCGCATCAAGTGTTTTGGTTGATATATCATTTGAAGTAACTAATAGTTCTTCAATTCGCGCAATTACTTCCTCAGCAGCAATTAATTGCAAATCCTGGCAATTTTTCAATCTTGTCTCATTACTTGTATGAACTGGTTCGAAGAGTCGATTTTGTAGATTTTCTTCTGCCACTTGATTATTCAAAAAAGTTACATCATCTATCACAACATTTATGGACTCTAGCACTTTTTTGGTTATTTGATTATACACTTAGTAAGCATTACAATGAGTTGAATAACCAATGAAGATTCCTTCATCACTTGTGCTCTCAAATTTTTTGAGTTGTTCCCGATCTCTAAGCATGTAGCACTTATTGCCAAAAATATGAAAATAACTCATATCTAGTTTCTTTCCCTTCCAGAGTTCATAGGATGTCTTGTTCAAGTTACTTTGAAGATAAACTCTGTTACATATGTAGCATGCTATATTGACTGCTTTAACCCAAAATTACATAGACAATTTTCTTCCATTAAACATTGATCTGGGTATTTTATGAAGTGTTCTATTCTTTCGCCAACTCCAGTTTTTAGTGGAGTTTTAGGTGCTAAAAATTCTTGTATGGTGCCATACTCATCACAGAAGTCATTGAAGCTTGTATTCTCAAATTCCCTTCCGTGATCTGATCGAATTCTCAATATAGCCATATTTTTTATATTCATGACTAAATGGTTTCTAAAAGCCTTGAAAACGTCTAATTTTTCTTTTTAAAATGATACTCAAGTATATCTCGAATAATCATTAATAAAAGTTAAAAAAATATCTCATTCTACCAATGCTATCATGTTGTGTTAGACTAACCAAATACATGTGAATTCATTCCAGTATGTGTGATGAGGTAAAGTGTCTAACCTTTTTGTGAGACACCCTTCTCTATTTACCGATTTGGCACGCACTACAAATTGATTTCCCTTCTGTGTTCAATGTGGATAGACCCTTCACAGCTTCCAATTTCGTCAACTTGTTAATGAGATCAAAGTTTACATATCCAAGCTTTTGATGCTATAGATCAATATTATTATCAAGTGTGGCTGATTTACAGGTGGTCATGACCTGCAACATGTAGCAATTGTCAACTGATTGCTTGCTGCTCACAAGACATTCTCCTTGTTCAGTTAGCACCTTACATTCATCACTTGTAATCACAAAGTTGGCTTATACTCACCAAATTAACTTTTAATCCATCGACATGGAGCACATTCTTGAGGGGAGGCAATCCTTCCATACATAATCTTCGGTTCTTTCTTGATGTTTTTTCTTCTTGGACAGATTTGGACATATCATTTTTCTCCTCATTTACCTTAGAGCACTCATCTTTATAGTCGATGCCTTGAAGATCCCCTTTAGCCTTACTGATTTCTGTTAACTTTTCTAGCTTTTCTTTGCGTCCATTCAACATTCTCAATCCCTTTTCGATACTTACTAATCTTAGTCTAGCTTCATCAAGCCCATCTAATGCTAACATCAATTTATTCTCTAACTTTTAGATGGTATTCTTCATGGAGAGATTCTCTTTCTTTAACCTTTTATTCTTTCTACACGTTTTTACCCTTTTTCATACATAGATTTGTAAGCCTCGTAAATATTCTCCTTTTTATCATCTAGGCCACTTTTATCACTGTCATAATATGATATTAGGCCTTGAGCTAAGTTGTATGTGTTTTTCTTGAAATTTTTCGATTTTCCCCCTTTTTTGTCTTCAGCTACTTCCTTCTCAGTTACTATTAAGCAAATAACTAGACTTTTGCTCTATAAAGTAAATAACGCAGCACCATTAGCGATTTCTTCTTTATTACCATATTCACTCTTGGATTCATTCTCACTCCAAATGCTCGTAAAGGATTTTTCTTTTCTTTTCTTTAAAGAATTAACCCATTCGACTTAAATGTGCTCGAAGCCTTGATACTCAAGACATTGGATTCTCTTCACCTTCCTTTCACCCTTTTGAATTTTGGCTTATTGTTTGAAGTTGTTGTTCGATGAACTCCTATCATGTTAGGGAGACTCTGAACTTGCGGAGGCTTGCTTTGATCAAGCCGCTGAATATTGGAAATAGGTTATAGCATTTAAACTCATGTCTGTCCTTTTTCATTCTTTTCAGCTATTTACCAAAATTTCGAGTGAGTAGTACCAAATCCTCATTCTCATCAGATTCATCTTCTGCATCATTCACACCTTTTCCAGTTTCAACCTGCAATGTCAATCTTTTGCTTCTTTCTTGCTTACCTATTAAAAGATTCATTTCGAAATTTGTAAGAATTCCAATTACCTTCTCCAATGACAGATTATTAATGTTGTGGGCCTCCTCTATTGCTGCAATTTTCGGAATAAATCTCGAAGGTAGTGATCTCAACATCTTCTTGAGTAGTTTCAAATTGGAATATTTCTTCCCGAGTTGGTGCCTGATTCGCAATATCGCGTAATCTTTCATGAAAGTACCCAATAGTCAGGTAACATCTGTAGTTTTGACGCTATCACAAATTTAGACCCGTTATGAATAGTCGGCAAAGCATCCTATGCTTCTTTAGCCGATTCACAAGTTGATATTATTAAGAAGCGTCCTTCATCAACAGTACTGAAAATAGCATGCATTGCTTGTGAGTTTCCAAGTGCACTTTCTTCTTTGGCTCTTGTCTATTCAAATGTATCTTTTTGAACTGCCTCTCCTTTATTGCCAGTGATCATCGGATGCGTCTGCCTATGTACTACCAAATTCCAAGCTTTTATACCCTGAGCTTGAATGAAGACTCTCATACGTGATTTCCTTGCAGGATAATTAGAGTCGTCCAATAGTGGTGGTTTGATGATTGGTGCATCCTCTCTTGTAGTCATGTTCGCGGAACTCAGATCTGCATCAACTTGCTACTAAGTTCTGATTTGTTGACCCTGTTATGATAACAATTGAAAACCATATAAATGGTGTTTCGCTAACTTTTTGATCTATTTCTGGCAAACACGAATAACAGAAAAATTAAAAGCACCAAATTAAGTGATAACAAGATTTGTTAACGTAGTTCAGCACATCTTGTTTACGTCTACGGGGCCCTCACCTAGCTTAATCAATTTCACGAAAGTGCAATAGATTTACACAATGCCTCACTGAGCCAACACCACTCAATCCTTGTAACTATCTCTCAACTTCACTTCTCGTGAAAGATTTTCATACCCAATAATATGACCGACTCGTGTTAATCTCGACAGAGGATTTTTCTAAATAACTTTTAATCGAAGACAATTAAACAACCAACTCAAGTGACCAATCAACTAAGAATAGAATAATAATACACTTGAGATAAAAAGAGAAAAACAACTTCCCAAAATGGATTTGAAAGTCAACACACTAAATCGATTCAGGGCATTAGCACACCCAACTATTAATCCTTGGCAGAACACCCACGCATCACATTCAATGTCCCAGCCATGAGCCACAATGAAAAATCAACACCTAGGCAAGACAAATAGTTAATCAACACTTATAGCAACCAATCAGCCAAGTTTTTTAACAGGTACTAATTCATAGAACAACCAATCAACAAGCAGCTTTATCATAGAATTCGATGCTTTAAACCCATCTATATGCTCCACAAAAAAACACACTCACATTTAGCAATTTTTTACTTGAAAACTTATAACACCATTCATCCAGAATTTCGATCGTGCACCACCAACAGAGAACACACACGACACAAGACAGATGTGTTACACCCACAAATCAAAACAGTAGTGTGTCACCAATACAAAACACCAAAATCACCTTACAATAATAAATAATATTCTTGAATTCATTAATAACGGCTTCATAGTCTTCTCATGTCAAGTATATACCAAGTATAGATGTAATAAAATTTGCATACCCATTTTTCTATAATACATGCGATGGTTATGTATGATTGATACATATTGATATGGTTGCTACAATAGCAAACGAAAGGCTACGGATAAAATAATAGCTTACGATAAATAATGAATAGGTTTAAAAAACAAAGCAAGAGTATAGTTGCAAGATGAATTATCCAAATAACCAATAGCGTAATTTTGTGTCATGTAAAAATATTGAAGCTTCTTGATAAACTAAAATAAAATCATTGACCATCAAACTAGTAAAGAATAACCTCTCATTTAAATATAATTTTTTAATCATGTGATGTTCAAAGTAGGTGGCTGGAAAATATAACAAAATTGACTGACATAATTTAAGCAAGCCCCTAGGTGGGGACGTAGCAATTATCTTCGCAGATGCCATATTAATTGGAACCTGTCAAAAGTCTTTTACCGCAAGAATTTAGTGGAAGACGTCGTGATCACATTTGCCAATTGATAGCCCGACATTTTTAAGTCGTAAATTATCTTCGCAGATGCCATATCAATGTCACACAATATTGCTTGATGGGAACGTAACTCGTGATATTCCGAAGACTAAAAGTGGATCACGAGGTCTTCCACTAAATTCTTGTGGCAAAAGACTTTTGACAGGTTTCAATTAGCCCTTCATAATAGCCCCTTTACTTGCTTATTTCTGTTAAGTTCACTCGCAGTTGCTTTAATCCCTTCATCTTCTACTCTTGCTTGCTGCCTCCATGGATATTCTTTCAGTTTCCAATTTCACTTTCCTGTTGTATTTTGGTATTTTCCTGATTCATCAACGCCAACTTGTTGTTTCAGAATATCTTCATACACCAACTGACCACATATTTCTCAGCTGTGGCTCCTCAGGAGACACAACAGATGATGATCGGCAGTGGAATGGAGACATGAACTCCAATTATAGTCCTCTAGAGCCTTCCTCTGTTAACAAATCAATAGTTGCCACTGCCCTTGACCAGCCCATCGCATCTACGTCTATTTTTCCTTACAAAAACGCTCGCATCTCTCAATCCGAATTCTCCTACAACTTTCACCTCACTGCTGGTCCGAAATTTGTTCGTTTATACTTCTTTCCTACTACATACCGAGGCTCCAACAAGAATTTCACAGCAACAAAAGGCTTCCTTGATGTAACAGCAGGGCCTTACACTTTGCTCAGGAACTTCAGTGCCCTTCTCTATGCTGAAGATTGGGCAACAGATACATTCACTAATGAATACACCATATTAGTCCAAGGGAACCAACAGTTGAACATAACATTCTCGCCATTCTTGGGAGATACAAATGACACATATGCTTACATCAACGCCATAGAGATCGTGTCGATGCCAACGTACCTTTACTACACCGTGCCAAATGGTTCAGGCGTCGCTGTAGTTGGTGAAAATGACCAGTTTTACATTCAAAATGACACTGCGCTTGAGATGCACTGTAGAGTTAATATTGGTGGCAAATCCCTTTCTCCTACTGAAGATACTGGCATGTATCGAGCATGGGAAAGCGACGTAATTTATGTTTATCCCGTTGATACTCCTTTCTATGGTCGAACCCTGCTTCGACTAAATGGTTCCCTGCATTATTCTAAGGTACAGCCATACACTGCACCAGAAACTGTGTACCGTGTAGCCCGACATATCGGACAAAATAAATTAGTCAACTTAAAGCACAACTTGACATGGCAACTAATACTTGATCGGGGATTCAAGTACTTGGTCAGGCTTCACTTTTGTGAAATTGATTCTCGGGTGACAAAACCTGGAGACCGATTAATCATCATCTCTA
>JANQBM010256873.1:0-21597 GCA_025594535.1 Erythroxylum domingense | reverse complement strand
AAGGTAGCCATCCTGGTGATATGTTATCTTTGATGCCAGGAAATGTTAAGATGGTATTGGAAGGTGTGCTGGATCAGTGGCTTTCAGCTCCACTACCAGAAGCAAGGGAGAAATTGGTATCTGTCATAAACATGGCATTCTCTTGCTCGCACGCTGATCCACATATTAGGCCATTTATGCAGATTGTTTCTCAGATTTTGACAAAGTAAATGTTTTCAAGAATATAAGGTGAAATCTCCTTATAGATGTGAGATATATATTTGGCACGTTGAAACCATTTTAACTTCCCAGTATAGCAGTGATGTACTATGGAGTTTTTCTTTAATTAATAAGATGTAACATTTTTTTGGGGGCATTTAAATGATAATCGAGTTCGGAATCATTTAAACTCTTTTACTTCTCAAAGTATTTATTGAATTAAATTATAAAGACTAGAAATTTTTCATTCGAATTCTTATAACTTGTGTCATAATTATGCTTGTTTTTTTAACATTTTAAAATTAAAATTATATATTTCTATTGAAAAGATATTATCCTTAAATTTGTGGTTAAGCATTATCTTTTTAATTGAAATTTGAATAAAAAATACATTGTCCAAATCAATAAATATTTAATAAATAAAATTGTCTTAAATTATGGACTTTTCAAATTTTAATTATTTAAAAAATCAAAGAAAACAATTTAACTATGAATTATTTATTGATTTTTTTACAACAAGAACTCTTTTTTTAAATGTATAAAGAAATAAATAAAAAATTTTCTTTTACCAGCCATTAGTAAGAAGAATGAATGATTACTATTACTATTGATAGTGGTTAGTTTGTTAAATATATTAATAAATAAAAATTTGTTAAAATTTTGTTTTATATCAAATTTTAATATATTTTAATTAATTATATTTAATTTCTACAAAAGAGAACATATATAATTAATTATATTGTAATTAATTAATTATACTTTTGAGGATTATTTGATACCCGTATATAGGAGAGGAATGATTTTCATTCCAGAAGATATTAAATAATTCTTAAAAGTGAGATATCCAAAATCTATTTATATAGTAATAATACATAACCAACCAAACATTTTTCATTACTTACCTCCTAAACCTATAAACCATGGACCCTTGGAATTTGGTCCACTAAGCATGGGAAGCTTGCTCCAGGCAAGCCCACCTTTCATCTACTTAGGCTATTAAAGTCTGTAACGACTCTTTAACGGTTTTACTATTACTCCTGGGTCATGGGTACAATGAGTACTAAAAAATCACAAGGGGTAGTAGTTTCGTAAACTTTCCGAGTTTATCATAATTGTCTCTGGCATAAACAAAAACAAAACCAATCAAAAGCGAAATAATAAATGACACCAAAAATTTGGTAACGCAGTTCGATATTCCTTGCCTACGTTTGTAGAGCCCTCACTCAGATTAATACTTTCACCAAAATATAATAGATTTACCCAAGGTTTTACTAAGCTGACACCACTCAACCCTTGACACTATCTCTCAACCTTACTTCCTGTGAAAGATTTTCACACCCAATAACACGACCGACTCGTGTTAACCTCGTCAGAGGATTTTTCTCTACTACTCTTAATGAAAGACAATTAATAAAAATAACTCAAGTACTCAATCAACTAAGAACAAAACAACAATATAATTGAGATAAAAGAAAAACTTCTCTCTGGTTTTAGATTCTTGAAATAATCCTTCAATTGAAATGATCCATCCCAACTTCAACAACTTCAATTTAAACCATATGAAAATATAGACAATAGATGAAGACCCACAGTGTTTCTCTCTAAAAGATAACTCACAATCCCAGATGAAGACGTCTGGAAAAAGTAACACACAAATCCACTGCACTGTAGCCAACCCAATCTTCACCGTAGCATCTTTCACTCAATATACGTTATTTTGCTCACTACCGTGACATGCGCAATACACACCCACTGTATAAGACCAACTTCGCATAAGCTGCTTCTTTAGGTTGACGTGATCATGATGCAGGCAACAAAAACACATTTATTGCTTCATTGAATTTTGCGTAAAAAAATGATGTCGATGGGTCTTTTGCTTTACTAGAGAAGATTTTCTCTTCAAAACTAAATATTCACTTCAAAACTAAATATTCACCTTACCTTTATCTTGTATACCCAAAAATAATCATGTAAGCTATGTAATTAATGCCCACTTCTCCTTTTTATAAAACCCACACAAGATGCACTTCTTCTTTGTAAAGACTTTAACATCCAAGCCACGTGTCTCAGTTGATGAACCAATAAAGTAAGTTACGAATGCAACTCCAATTTAAAATAGGGTTATACATTATCTCAAAAATCTATGATACCTTTTCTCAAAATACACATTTATTCAAGATAGGATTCATAACATCTAGAACATTATCCAAAATAGCTTTTTGAATCCAAGTCATTATCCAATTAATATCTTATATGTCCAATTAATAAATAATGCCAAAACTAATTACCTAGATATATAACATATATCCTAACAATCTCTCCCTTTTTGGCATATTTGTAACAAATACGAAGCTCCCCCTGAATGGCATAATTGGACATATAAGTATCAAATTCACAATTCATATGAACTCCCCCTCAATCTAATATCAAGTTCCAAAGAACATCCATAGAAATACTAATCCAATCATCCAAATTTCTCCCCCTTGGGACAAAAGATGCCAAAAAGTAAGACTAATAGTCATGAAGGTGCCTTAAAATCTCCCCCTGAATTGAACAGTAACCAAAAACAATCTGATATCTCCCCCTTAGAACAAAAGTGTCAAAATGAAGAATGCCTTCAACACAATCAATCTCATTGAATAAAGAAATATAAAAATCAATAGTAGTTGCAGCGGAAGAATCATACGCACGCCAAGATGACAATTTACCACCATTCAAAACACCGAGAGATATGCCCAAAAGATAGAGAGATACCCGAGAGAGAGACCTATACTGATGAGAGAGCTGAAAAGTCTTCGGTGGAGCCAAATAGAAGTCACAATGCAAGCTACTAAAAAAACGGGACGACAATGACAACGTAAAAACTAAAAAAGAACTAACCAAAACAATTTTTTAAACTTTTCTTTTCCTTTTTTTGTTTTTTTAATAAATAGCAATAAACTATACTTCAAAAATGTAAAGTACATAGTCTCAGTGCTCCTCGAAGAAATTCAAACCTGGGATTATTTCTCATCACATTATCTCGGTTATCAATTGTCTGATTGATTTCTTCATCTGAAGTTACTGACTTATCCTTAGTTTGAACAGTTGCTTCAAAAGCAGTAACTAACTGTGAATCTGGACACTTTCTTATTTTTCCTTCACTCCATCTTTGTACTTGTCCTTGATCCTTTCTAACCCAAGTGAATTTCGGTACTGAAGACTGATTCTGAAATTTATATAAGGGATATAGGGTTCTTCGATTTTGGCTTCTTTGAAACAACATCTGCAGTAACTTGTAGTATTTTGGCCTTATGTGCCCGATAACTCCGAAAAATTGACATGTGGGAGCAAATCTTCGATTCTTCCTCGATGTTTCTTCTTGGATAGATACGGGTATATCATTTTTCTCATCATTCACCTTGGAGCATTCACCTTATAGCCAATGCCTTGAAGACACTACAATAAAACAACACAATCTGTGACATTTTATTGATAAAACGTCATTGAATGTCAAGAATTTTGTGACGTTTTTTAAGTTCGAATTTTTCATGACGTTTTGTAAAACGTCACAGATTTATAGCACTTTTTGCAACATTTTTTTATTAAAACGTCACGACATAGAAACCACGATAGTTTGTTGAATGAAACGTCGCTGAAGCCTTAAGCAACAAAACTAATTAGGTGTTGCTAAATATAAGGGTTTATTTGTTTGTATAGCTCGGTGACGAAGAAGAAGATAGAGGAAGGTGTTTGCTAAATTTTGGGGGCAACATACTCTAACTTTCTCTTCGCTTGGATTTCGATTTCTCTTCCTAATGGTGGCTTGTTGCACATTCAAATCCGACGATATAGTGGTGAACTCGCCCAACGATAGGTAGCGGCTTTACAGAGTGGTTGAGTTGGAGAATGGCCTATACGCTTTGCTCATTCATGATCTCGAGATTTACCCTGCTAGACCTCCACTTGATTCCAAAACCCTAAATGATGACATAGAAGAAGAAGAAATGCATGAGGATGATTATGAAGATGACGACGATGAAGAGGACCTAGGCGAAGACGAAGAGGAAGATGAAGACGACGATGAAGAAGATGATGACGTGAAAGGAAAAGGAAATGCGCCTCAAGCCAAGAAGGTTCTTACTCCATTTCTTTCCTCTTTATTAGGATGGCTTCCTAGCGATACGATAGAACTCTAAATTGCTACTTGCAAGTACAACGTTCATCGTTAAATGTGGTAAGCTATGCAAAATTAAAGTGTGTTTGTCTGGTTAGGGAGCAGCGGCAATGTGTGTAGCTATGGGTAGCTTCTCTGATCCTATTGACGCTCAGGGACTTGCTCATTTTCTAAGTTTGTCTCTATTCTTTCTTATGATTGTATGTTAATGCATTTTCTGGTCCAGGATGGTTAAGCATATGGTGTTCATACTTTATAACTTAAAGCTTTCCTTCCATTTCATATTTGAAAGTTGATTCCATAGGGATATGCAGCCATGGTTTTGTAATTTCTTTGTCACCCTATTTATTTTTTCCTAGTCGTTAATTGCTTTCTCCATTGAAAGAGTAACACTCTATGGTAACTTTTTCTACCTTCAGAGATGTAAATATTCCCTTATTGAAAATCTCTAAACATAAACATCTTCCCTGCTAAGTATTTGGAAAATTTTGGAGTTATAAAGTGCTACTAACAAATTGAATAAATTGAATGAGAACCGCCATCTACATATGCTCAGCATGGTATTACTAGTGTCTTAGGGTTCAAAAAGATATCATTGTTTTAATGCCTTCCTAGCATATAAAAAAAGAACCACGTAATTGCAGGACATCTATGGAAGAAGTAAAGAAGATTGCTTGCTTTATGGATTTCATTGATTTCTAGAAAATGAAATTTTAATTATTCATATTAAGTGTTTTGGTGAGGAAGGGGTTATTTGTGAGTCATTCCCTGTGTTTTCACTTACACATTGGCATGGCCTGCTCTTCTGATCATTTCTAATTCTAATTGTTAGGATTATATATTTTTGTTTTGGCATTTTATTTATTTTAATTGGACATACAATATTCAAGTGTTGGAACTAAAGTGGAACACTTGAATCTAGATTAAGTGGGATTGTTTATTGAGATGATTGTGGTTTAAATGGATACAAGAGATCTGCGTATTATCTTCCTAGTTGATGTGGAAGTCCTTAATTGAAGCCACGTGTGTGCAGTTTTTTTTAATGAAGGATTAGCTCATTTCTCTAGTTGGTTTTTAGAAGTCTTCGGTGTTGCAAATACGTGTGGGAGACTATCAGGTGTTGTTTAGTTTGAGCTGGAAAGTGAGTTACGTATATGGTGCAGCGTGGGCGTGTTTGATTTTTCTGATTTTGAAGATTTCTATGTTGTGTGTTTTTGTTGGTGTGTTGATTTCTTGGGCTGAAGGTGGTGTGACGTTGGTGGCAGACTTCACGTTTTTCATTCAGGGTGTGCATATTGATTTTTTGTGTGAAGGAAGGTTGATTGTCGTTTTTGTGGCGAGAGTTCTTTTCAAGTGGGTGTTGCGCAGTTAGCCTTCAGGGGTGTGCGTGTTGATTCCTTTTGGGTTAAAGGTGGTGCAACGCTGGTGACGTTTTGGTGTGTGTGATTTTCAGATTTGAAGGTCACTTAACTTGGAGTTGTCGTTTTTTTTTGTGAAGTTTTGTCTCAGGTGTGTTTGTTCCACTATTGTCTGGGCTGATCACGGGTGCTCTCACATCTGACTTGGTAATTACTTGATTTTCTGTTGGTTAATTACTTGAGATAATTTCTTTTGTTGTTACGTTGAGCAAAAGTAGGAAGAAGAAAAATCCTCTGTTGAGGTTAACACGAGTTGGTCGTGTTATCGGGAGTGAATATCTTTCACGGGTAGTTAGGTTGCGTGATAGCTGCAGATATTGAGAGAAGCTGTATTGAATCAATTCTGTGTAATTCTATTAAACTCTTGTGAAAGTGATTAAGCTGGGTGAGGGCCCCGCAGACGTAGGCCTAGTGTGCCGAACTGCGTTACCAAATTTTGGTGTCTTTATTGTTTTCGTTTTGCTTGATTTTATTTTCGTTCGTGCAAATAGACGTTTGCGGAAAATTAGGAATTAATTAACCCTCTACAATTTTTCACTAATGTTTGGACCTTAGTGTTTGGATGATTGCATTACCTATTCGTTTCAATACCGTTAACAAGAAGTCCCCTTATTTTGATCTGAGTCTTAATTGTATATTTTTATAGAGCATATGCTATTCATGGGAAGTATTGATTTTCCTGATGAAAATGAGGTTTGTCCATCATCTTCTTATCCTTACAATGTTTTTGCAAATGGATTAGAAGAGAATACGTTGTGGAGGAATGACATGTAAAATAATATCTTTTTTTTATTTGTAATGTAGATTGGTGGACTATAACCATATTGTGCTTAGAACACTATGCATTTTTCTCTGTTGTGTTTCAAGAATGCTTTGTTACTAACAACAAGCCATACGATTGTTTTTCTTTTATACTTATATTCTATTTTTCCTTCTTTTTCCTTTATACTTATATTCTATCAAGGATTGTGCTCCAAAGAGCTACACAGGCTACAGGGATGATTCTGAGGAGAGGATGCTGGTGTTATAGTAGTTACTTAGGGAAATTGTAAAATCAATACCATCTTCTGCTTGACACACGTAAATGTCGATTAGTGCATAGTTACGGAGAGATTTGTTGCTAGTATTTGCAATGAAAAACGGAAGGTATGCTGTGGATTTTGAGTGGGAGTCGATATGTAAGTGTATCTTATTAGTGCTGTTAAGATTGTCATGCTGTAAAGAATTTTATTACTAGTGTTCTTGAATTTTGTCAGCAGAATACTGTATATATTCTAGTTGTATATGTGATAATTTGAGTCTGATTGGTTGTAGCATCCACTTAAACCAGGTTGTGCTGGCATCACAGTTATTTTGTTGGACCGGACAGTTTCTAGGCCACGGGTTATTCGAGGTTAGTGCTAAGAAGTTCATTCTTATGCAAATAAAGTCGTTTTTGTTTTTCAATATATGTCCTCCACTGATAGCATCTTTTGTAGAGAGGGGCTCCAACCCTGTTGGATAACCTTGCTCAGGCCGTGCTAACAGCCCCATTCTTTGTGTTGCTTGAGTTGATGTTATATTCTTAATTATATATAACTGTTTTCTCTTCCAATACTGGGTTGGATACTGAGCATGGTGCTTTGGAAACAGGTTCTTCAAGAATCTTGTGGTTATGAGCCATATCCAGGATTTCATGAAAGTGTAAAAGCAAAGACGCAAGCTGAAATCAAGGACTGGGAAGCCAATAAACAGAAGAAATCATCTTAAGTCTCACAAGAAGTTTTGGAATTTCTCAAGTTTCTCTTTGATGGATTGTAGATAAACTGTGCAGAGTATACTTGTCCATTTTGGTTTTCCCCTGGGGCAAAGGCATTGATAGATAAGATACTTGATCCCAATCCTAAAATTGTGAGTAATCTCATTCACTTCATCAATCTAGTTGAACTTATTATCATTCACTTTATGATTTCTGATGTTGCTGATTCGTGGTTTCCTTTCCTTTAATAAGCCGATAGGTAAGAGATTAGAGATAGAGATCTCCCCCGCTGAATAGCGTAGGTGCAACTAGGAGCAAAAGCAGAGGATCCAAAGAAGAGAAAAATGACAACACAAAGGGAACAAGCAGCAGGTTGCAGTAAAACACTCAAGGAACGTTGTGAGCAGAAGGATCACTGGAACTCGAAGTGAGATGCGAAAGTAATTCAGATCAAACTTTCTATTAGCTCGATGTCGAAGTTTGTAGTTTATTTAAAAATTTAAACAAAATTGGATTTGTACGTTGTCAGGTCTTTAAGTAAATATTCTCCTATTTTTCCCCAAAAAAACGCAAATATTCTACTTCTTGTTTTTTAAATTTATTTATTTATTTTTGACCTTTTCCTTTGCTCTATTCAAAGAAAAATATAAAAAAATTTGTATTTTAAAAAATAATTGTTAAAATTAAAAAATTATTAAATCAAAATGATTTTTGAAAAATGGAAAAAATAATAATTAAAAAATGTTTAAAATTGAAGAATTATTAAATAAATAAAATTCATAACTAATATTGAGTAGTTATTAAACAAATAAGATTTAAAAAATTGTATTTTAAAAAATAATTATTAAAATTAAAAATTATTAAATTAAAATGATTTTTGAAAAATGTAAAAAAAATAATAAAAAAATAATACAACTATCCATGACGTTTTTGTATAAACGTCACAGAATGTCTTCCGCGACGTCTTAAAAACGTCACAGAATGTGACTTTCCGAGACATTTTCAAAAACGTCACGGAAAGACCAATTTTTTAATGACGTTTTTCAAAACGTCGTGGAATGTCTGTATCTTCCGTGACGTTTTATGAGAAACGTCGCAGAAACTTTTTACTTACACCACATTCCGAGACGTTTTTTGTGACTTTTTTTTAAAACGTCGCAAATTGTATTTTGTGACATTTTTGACATTTTGTGACGTTTTTTAAACGTCGTAAATTGTATTGTTTTGTTGTAGTGAGATCCTCTTTAATCTTACCGATTTTCATTAACTTTTTTAGTTTTTTTGTGCCTCCATTCAACATTCTCAATCCCTTTTCTGTACTTACTAATTTCATTCTAGCTTCACCAAGCTCATCTAATCCCAACTTCAAATTCTTTTCTAGCCCTTGAATAGTGTTCTTCATGGAGACATTTTCTTCTTTCAATCTTTTATTCTTTTTACACGTATTCACCCATTTTTCATACATAGCTTTGTAAACCTCATAAATATTCTCCTTTCTATCATCTAGGCCACTTTCATTATTGTCATAATCTGATATTGGGTCTTGAGTTGAGTTGTTTGCGTTTTTCTAGAAATTTTTTATTTTCCCCCTTTTACGTCTTCAGTTACTTCCTTCTCAGTTACTGTTAAGCAAGTAACTGGACTTTGCTATGTAAAGCAATTAATGCAGCAGCATTAGCGATTTCTTCTTCACCACCATATTTACTCTAGGATTCATTCTCACTCCAATTGCTAATAAAGGATTTTCCTTTTCTTCTCTTCATATTAGCACATTCAGCTTGAACGTGCTCGAAGCCTTGACACTCATGACATTGAATTCTCTTCACCTTTCTTTCTCCCTTGTGAGTTTTGGCTTGTTGTTTGAAGTTGTTGTTTAATGAGCTCCCACTGTTTTGCCTAAACTCGAGTCTATCCTTTTTCACTATCTTCAACCACTTATTGAACTCTCGTGTTAATAGCTTCATATCTTCATTTTCATCGGATTCATCTTCTGTATCTTTCATACCTTTTCCTGTTTCAACCTGTAGTGCCAATCCCTTCTTCTTTCTCTTATAGCCATGTTCGCGAAACTAGGATCTGCATCAACTTGCTATCAAGTGTTGAAACGGTAATCCGCTCTGATACCAATTGAAAAACCATAAAGGGTAGTAGTTTCGTAAACTTTCCGATTTTATCATGATCGTCTCTGGTACAAACAAAAACAAAACCAATCAAAAGCAAAATAATAAATGGCACAAAAAATTTGGTAACGCAATTCGGCACTTCTTGTCTACGTCTGCGGGGCTCTCGCCTAGATTAATAATTTCACCGAAGTACAATAGATTTACCCAAGGCTTTACTGAGCCGACACTACTCAACCCTTGACACTATCTCTCAACCTTACTTCTCGTGAAAGATTTTCACACCCAATAATACGACCTACTCTTGTTAATCTCGTCAGAAGATTTTTCTCTACTATTCTTAATGAAAGACAACTAATAAAAGTAACTCAAGTACTCAATCAACTAAGAATAGAACAACGATATACTTAAGATAAAAGAAAAACTTCCCATGGTTTCATCTTCTCGAAATAATCCTTCAATTGAAATGAACCATCCCAACTTCAATAACTTCAATTTAAACCATATGAAAATATAGACAATAGATGAAGACCCACGATGTTTCTCTCTTAAAAACAACTCACAATCTCATATGAAGAAGTCTGGAAAAAGTAACACACAAATCTACTGCACTGTAGCCAACCCAATCTTCACCGTAGCATCTTTCACTCAACATATGTTGTTTTGCTCACTACCGTGACATGCGCAATACACACCCACTGCATAAGACCAACTTCGCATAAGCTGCTTCTTTAGGTTGACGTAATCATGATGCAGGCAACAAGAATACATTTATTGCTTCATTGAATTTTGCGTAAAAGAATGATGCCGATGGGTCTTTTGCTTTACTAGAGAAGTTTTTCTCTTCAAAACTAAATATTCACCTTACCTTTATCTTGTATACCCAAAAACAATCACGTAAGCTATGTAATTAATGCCTACTTTTTATAAAACCAACGCAAGATGCACTTCTTCTTTGTAGAGACTTCATTCAACATCCAAGCCATGTGTCTCAGTTGATGAACCAATAAAGTAAGTTACAAATGCAACTCCAATTTAAAATAGAGTTCTACATTATCCCAAAAATCCATCATACCTCTTTTCAAAATACACATTTATTCAACATAGGATTCGTAACATCTAAAACATTATCTAAAATAGCTTTTAATAAATAATGCCAAAATTAATTACTTAGATATATAACATATATCCTAACAAGTACGATCATAATGTACTAAGCTGTCGGTCAAAGTCAGAAGAGACTTGGAGATCTAAAAATAAAAGTAAATTTCCATTTTTGACAACTTCGAAAGCTGCACACCAGAACAAGACCACTCCAGCAAACAACACAAAGAGGTAAGAGTCATCAGTCTTCTACAACTAACCTCGTACAGAACTTCAATGAATCCTCTGCAAATATGGCTTCAAAAATTCACATGCTTCACTTTCCCAAACAGCCAATGTCAGGAAAACAGAGAGAAACAAAGCCAAGCCCGAGTTTTTAAAGACCGAGATACTGTAAATTAAGACCAAAAGATCACTCTCAAGAAGTAGTTATCAGAGCAAGAAGCCCAATTTAACGCAGGTCACTGCATGCTTCCCAATACAAACTAGTTGGCTTATGGAATCAACATCACCACTACTACCATCCATATTTCTTTCTCCAAAGCCAACAATGACCCGAAACAACAGTCACAAAAAGAAACAGATTCCAGCATAAACTAATAATGGCTGAAAAAGAAAGACTCTTTCTTCATCTTTTCCCTTTTTTGTTTTACGGGTTATGGAGTTTTTATCTCAGTTGCACGCTACAGTCAATCGGCTAACATCGTCGTTTAAGCAAAGCCAAACTAGTAAAAGGCTCAAAAGAAGAGTTTAAAAAAAACAAAGGAGCATAAGATGCGCACCCCTAATCACTCTAAAGTACGCACCCCCTACCCAATACACTATAGTGTCATTTTATATAATGGAACACTTTGTTTCGCTGGAATCATTCTCCGGCGTTTTTGGAGTCACATATGGTTGCGGCGTTGGTGGTGGCGGTGGTGCCCGATGGTGGAGTGGGTTGGTTAATAAAGACAAAGACTAGACACTTATTAGTGATATTTTGCCTTCTAATTTTCAATAAAGAGGAAGTTGATTGGGATATGGGACCCACAATGTAATAATATGTTGGACACGTAAGCAGAAATGTCGGAATCAGACAAGAGAAGCCAATCTAATTGGGCTTTGCTTTTCCAAGGAAGAACATCCGCCGCTGATTTTCATTTTCTGTATAATTGACCTCTTCTTAAAATATTTCTTTATTTTTTAAGGTTAAATTGTACTTGTTCTGCAACTTGCTTATGAAAGCCTTTTTAAGGTGAAAAAGAAAAGGCAAAGAAAAGGCTTCTGATTATTTGTTGCGGTTATTCTGTTCCATGCACAACAATGCTACGTCATGTCTAAAGAAGCATCGCAGCTTCAACTTAAGCTGTGAAAACTGAAAATTGGTGATAGCGCGATCCTGTTATCTTATAGTTATTAATTAATGATTAAAAAATTTAATTAGTTTAGTCACTTTAATTATAAAAATATTGAACTGTTTAATTTTTTGGTTCAGGTTATAACTTTTCTATTCGATTTATTTTAATAATTTTTGTTATTAAAAACTAATCAATTTATTAATTAATCAGTAATTAATAAGTTCTTATAAATTAAAATAAATTAATTATTTTTCATTTAACAATTTTTTCAATTAAACTTCAAATTTTGTATAGGTAAAAACAATCTCTTTTAATCATATTTTAAATTCTTTAATTTTATTTAATATTTAACCAGTTTTATGACAGTCTAATTCTACTTGAACTTTTTAAACATTAAACTTCTTTTCTTACCGGTTTAGTTTCCGATCTACTTTTAAAACATTGATAGTAATTCACATGATTGATTTATTTATTATATTTAAAATAAATTAAAATTTCATATATTTAATTAATTTTCTTTTGCACTTCTATTTAGTATTAACAAATTTATTCAAGTTCTAAGTTTAGAATATGATTAATTTAATTAGATTGTGAAGGTCCAACCTATAAAATATTTAAGTTTTAAGTTTTCTTTTTAATTTCTTTAGTGATGTCAAACATATAAAATTAACTATATATTTTGCTAATCGGTAAAATTTCCCTTAAAATTAACTATATCAATATTTTATGAGATTTGACTTAATATTTTATTAAATGAAGTTCTAAAATCCAAACTAACAAAGGCCACTTGGTATCTATCGAGTCATAAAGTTAAGCAAAATCCGCCTCAATCAAGAAATCTGCCAAGTCAGAATTGCAATTTAGTTTCAGAAACAAAGAGGAACCAAACCAAAAAGGGACAAATAAAAAACAAAAGGTTGATGAAGTTGCCCAAGTGGGCATGCATGATCTCGATCGAGCATTGATCACCAATAAGGTGCCCACCATGGGAATTGGATGTTAAAAACAATATTTTAAGAACCGGACCGGTGACTGAAACGGAGAAGCAACTGATTTAAGGGTTAATAGTTTAACCGTAATTGAACCGTGATCGAACCGGTGACTAATAAATATATAAATTTTATTTTATATATGATATATAAAAGATAATTTTTAAATATTCTATTTAATTATATATCTAACTTAAACCTTCAAACTTCAAAAACATACAATTTTTTTTAAAGTTCACCAACATAGCATAAAATAAGATAACAAAGCTCACTAGTCATATTTCATCAAAAAGATCAAAAAAAAGATTAGTAATCATAATATTCGTTCAAGTCAAAATCAAATGCTCCTTCATCATTGCCAATATGAACATCTTCAACATATTCCAAATTTAGTTGTTCGGCAATTTTTTCATCACCTAATTTCATAATAAACAATATTAGACAAAATTAAGAAACACCGAAGAGACACAATGTCCAGAACTAGAAATGAAAGATATTTGTAAGAATTATTAATCAAATTCATAGCTTGAATATAGAAATAGATGCAATAAAGTTTAGAGATATTATGGGGAAGCACAGTAAACAGAACAAAATAACTTGGGAAAATTTGAAGCAAAGTACGACAGTCCCTCTTAGATAAGCAACCTTGGAAGTTTTTGATCCATGAAAAGCTCCTCTGTAAGTCTAATAAAGCTAAGGTTTCTTAGAGAAAAAAATGTTAAGGTAATGGTGGGCCACGTCATTGACTATTCTTTTATCAAGGAATTGCTTTAACAAGTACTACAAAGTCCCATTCACTTTAACCTTTTGTTTTATACCGAATAAACTAATAATTTCACATAACCTTTAGTTCCTGTGTTTTTTAAAATCTAAAGTTCTAAACAAGTCCAAAAAGTAACGAAAAGCAGAGCAAGAAGAGCCAAACTATGTGAACCAAGCAACAGAAGCATCTAACGACTCTGACCACGAAGAGTAGCACTACCAGTCCCCATCTCGTAAGCTCCCAATTTCGCTACCTAAGAGACGGAGACAGACGTGAGAGAGACGTGAAAGAGAGACTTGATGAATAGAGTAAACAGCGGCAGTGGGTAAGATGAGGCCAGAGAGCGGCGGCGTCTTCCTTCTCAAGCGGTGGCGTCTTCCTTCTCAAGCGCCGATGTCTTTCTTTTATTCTATTTTTGAGTTTTATTTGATAGAAGTGAGAGAGAGACGTGAGGCAGAGTTATTTTACATGAACCGGGTGATTTTCTCTTATACCGGTTCACAAGTTTTTACCGGTCCGACCGTAAAATAAACGAGCCAACCACTCACAAAAAATAAAAGTCAAACCGGACCGTTTTGTTCTCCGGGTCACTAATTTTCCGGTCTGACCCGCCGGTTCGGTTCGGTTTTTAAAACACTGGTTAAAAGATTTTGCTATACTTATAAATGATTTTCTTTTAATAAAAAAGTGTGTCTGTTTTAGCTTATAATATGATTAACATTGTAAAAAATGAAAATAAAACAGGAAAAATGATAAAAATGTAACAATAACTAATTTTTCCAATGATTAAAAAATCTAAGGGCTCGACTAGTTCAATCGTAAAATCTTTGAACTTTTGTTTTTAATTTTTGATAAATATCTTAATCCTTACAAAGAAATAGGCTTAGTAGCAAGTTAATCCATCCTTGCACTAATCCATATCGGTAAGCAGAAGTGGTACAAGTGTAGGGATGCAAAAGACCCAAAGACACCCACTTCCCAAATTAATCAGGTGACGTAAAAAAGACGCAACTGATGCACATAGGCACCAATATACTGCCTAGCAACGCAGCACGCTGTAACAGAAGTAGAATAAAGCAACCGCAGGGGAAAGGAATTGCGGTGGGGGTTAAGGTGACGAAGAACAGCAAAGTTCCATAGGTTTAGGGAAAAGTAGTATTTTCTTATTCAGTGTATATTAATGATGTGTCGTACACCTTTTATAAGAAATACTGATCTATCCTATTGGTTTAACAAAGCGACGAGGGAAAAGAACTGAAAAGAAAAACCCTCAAAGGAGTAAAAATACTCAGTCAAAAAATAAATAAAATAAAATATTACAGTAACTTATGAAATAAGAAACTAAATGTAGTCTTTAAACTTGGCAGGACATCTCCTCTCTCTTCACGGCTGGGAACGAACTTCTGGCAGATCCTCATGTCTCGTATCATTATCCCACAGTTCAAAAACTACCTTGTCCTCAAGGTGAAGATCAGGAAAAGACTTGCGAATCAATTCCACTGGTTCCCGAGTAGCATCACCTTCTGACCCATCTGTCCAACAAACCAACCATTGCTGCTGTGCTTGGCCATCTACCAACACTATTCGTGACTCAATAGCTCTGACAGGAATAGAAAGTGGTCGACCATGTATAAACTCGGTGGGGAATGAAGATTGCATCGGAGCTTTTCCAGAATGAATGTAAGGCTTGAGTAATGAAACATGGAAGACATTATGAATCTTGGATCCCTATGGCAGCTTCAATCTATAAGCAACTGCGCCAATTTTCTCAACAACTTCGAATGGCCCATAGAAGCGCCTAGCTAGCTTCGTTGATAGTGGCTTTGAGACCGAATGCTGTCTATACGGTTGCAGCTTAAGTAGAACCCAGTCACCAACACAAAAAGATAGCTCCCTAAGATGAAGGTTTGCTTGAGACCCCATTCTGTGTTGCATTTTTCCTAGATTAGCGCGCAAAACCTCCATTATAGTCGCACGATCGCGCAACAATTCTTCTACTTCAGGCAGACGACTGGAGCATGCCGTATATGGAAGCAAGGACGGTGGCTCTCGACCATGCAACGCCTTGAAAGGGGTCATACGAATACCCTCGTGGTAGGTGGTGTTTAACGCCAGTTCAGCCCAGGGCAGATAAGATGACCATAGAGAGGGCGGGCATGGGTGAAAGCCCGAAGGTATTGCTCAAGTCCCCTATTTTTCACTTCAGACTGGCCATCTGTCTGAGGGTGATAAACCATACTCTTTTTCAACTTCGTTCCACTCAAAGTGAATAACTCATCCCATAAATGACTCAGGAAGATAGTGTCATGATCAGATATAATTTCTTTCGAAAACCCATGATGTTTAAGTAGGAGATCAAGAAATAGAGTCGCCACTTTTGGAGCATCAAAGTGAGTGGGTAAAGCACCAAAGTGCGCATACTTCGATAAGCGATCTACCACCACTAAAATGGTTGTGAATCCCCGAAAAGGGGGTAGACTTGTAATGAAGTCCATTGACACTGCTTCCCATACCTGGGTCGGTATTGGTAAGGCCTGTAATAATCCAGCTTGCTTCTGTGTAACATATTTAGTCGATTGACACGTCAAACAAGCTTCTACAAACAACTTTACATCACGACCCATCCTTTGTCAATAAAAATGAGTTGCTATTCGTTGGAAAGTTCTGTCAATGCCCGGATGGCCAGCACTAGGAGAGGAATGAAATTCCCCCAATATTGTCGATTTGAGAGTTGATGAACTGCTTAGGACCAACCGTCCATCATAATATAAAATATCATCATGTACCTGAAATGGTGATTTCAAACACCCCTTCTTATGATCATCATGCAACGAAATCAAATTCGGGAGTTTAGAATTTTCTTCCCGAAGGCGAAGAAGTAAATCCAGCAACGGTTGTGAGTAAACCATGAACAATTTTGCCTCATCCTCATCCCAGTCACGTCTGGATAGTGCATCAGCAGCCTTGTTTAACACCCCTGGTTTATATTCAATTCAGAACCTATACCCCATTAATTTACGGACATAAAACTGTTGATCTGGAGTTTGAATTACCTAAAAAAGTAATTCTTTGAGACTTTTCTGATCTGTCCGAATCACAAACTCGAGTCCCAGAAGGTACTATCGCCGTCTCTGCACAGACTCTACAATGACATATAATTCACAATGATAAGCAGAAGACAATTTTCTTTGAGTTCCTAGTTTCTTACTGAAGAAAGCTAACAGATGGCCCAACTGAATTAATACAGCGCCAACGCCCACATCAGACGCGTCCGTTTAGACTATAAATGTCTCGTCAAAGCTGGGAAGCCGCAATATAGGGGTGAGTGCATGACGTTTTTAAGATGTTGAAATGTTTTCTTTGCCTCCTCAGACCAAGCAAATTTATTCTTTTTGAGGAGATCCGTAAGAGGGGGGGCCAACATAGCATAATGGCGAATAAATTTACGGTAGTACCCAGTGAGCCCAAAAAATCCCTTAAGTTGTTTTAAGGTCTTCGGAGTTGGCCAGCTAACCATAGCCTCGATTTTGGTGGGATCTGCTTGGAGTTGACCTTCCGACACAATGTGACCCAAATAGTCTACTTTGGAGAAGCAGAAGCATTTGGAAAATTTTACATAAAAGTGATTTCGTTGCAAAATTGCCAGCGCCTCATGAAGGTGTTAGGCATGTAGTTCGACTGTAGGACTATATATCAGTATGTCGTCGAAGAAGACAATGACGAATCGTCACAATTGTTTCACAAATATTTGGTTCGTAGCAGCCTGAAAAGTCGAAGGCACATTTGTCAGACCAAACGGCATAACCAAAAATTCAAAGTGCCCCTCATGAGTTCTGAAGGCAGTTTTGTATACATTGGACTCCGCCATTCTGATCTGATGATACCCCGAATGAAGATCTAGCTTTGTGAAGAATCTGGCAGACCCCAATTCATCAAATAGTTCTTCAGCTGTAGGAATAGGGAATTTATCCAGCACTGTTACTGCATTTAAAGCACGGTAGTCCACACAGAATCTAAAAGTCCCGTCCTTCTTTTTGACCAATAATACAGGCGAAGAGAAAGGGCTCGTACTGTGCTGAATAATGCCTTGTTGTAGCATGTCCCGAACCTGTTTCTCTATCTCTGTCTTCTGATAATATGGGTATCGATAAGGTCTAAAATACACCGGCTTACAATGTGGCGTCAAATGTATATGATGATCCCATGGTTGTGTTGGCAGTAACATTTCTGGCATACCAAATACATCTATATGATTTGCCAATACCAAACGAATAATAGATGGCAATTTGGCTGGTAATTGCAACCTATCACCACGTCGGTCCCCACTGGATGACTTAAACGACACAAGCTTAAAGCAAGAAGACACCATCTTAGATTCACATAAAGCTGTCAAAACATTAAAGGAAATCTGCTTGGGAGAATGAGTGTCCCCTTGCAATACTACCAGTTCATTCATCCATTGAAATTCCATTGTCAGTGCCGAATAATCATGTGAGACTTTCCCTAACTCTTGTAGTTATTGTACGCCTAGCACCAGTTCTGGATCATGCACATCCAAAACATATAGATCGACAGGAAAAACATGACCCTGAAGTCTTAAGGACAGACCTTCACATTTGTGAGTGCATCGTAACACCGGGCCGTTTCCGACGTATACACGAAAAGACCGAGTGTCAGCTACCTGAAGTTGCAATTTTTCAACGACATGTGGATTAACGAAGTTGTGAGTACTGCCCCCATCTATCAATACATGTACTGGCGCATCACCAATGTACCCGGTTAACCGCAATGACCTCAGGTTTGGGTTTCCCTCAAGAGAGTGAATACTCGAAATATCTCCGCTTAACAATGCCTCGTCATCATCTTGAGCCTCAGCCCCTTTAATCTCCAGTTCATCATCAACGCTTAAAAAAGCCAAATTTTGTTTTTTGCATTTATGGCTGGGAACATAAAGATCATCACAAGTCCAGCATAGGCCTTTTTTTGGTTCTTTCCTGTCTTTCCGCAAAGCTAAACTTACATATTGGTATTGTCGCGCCTGCATTCTGTGACATGGTTTTAATCACATTCTTCCCCGACGTCGCATCACTCATAGGCTGGGAAATTTGGGCATTGAATGATTGTCCCTGGTTATGCACCCCACTATTCTGCCAAGGTCGGCGTCCAGACAAAAAGCTAGAAATAATGTCCGAGTATGTAGGTGCTAACTCCCTGGCAAGAGCAAAGGCTTGTTGCAATGTAGACGGGTTACGGAGATTAAACTCTCCCTAAATTGGAGATTTTAAACCAACCTTAAATATTGATATTAAAGCCGTCTCTGGTACCCTTTGAATCTTGTTAAGCAATGTTTCGAACTCTGTTTGGTAGTCCATCACCGTGGTTTTTTGATATAGCTTAGAGAGCATGCCCAAATAGTCTTTGTAGTGTTCGGGATCAAACCGTTGTTTAACGGCTACCAGAAAATTTTCCTATGATACCAAACAATTATTGTTATGTTGGTACCTAAACCACTCAAAAGCTGGATGATCGAATAGCATCCCAACCACACGCAGCCTATCATCAACATGTGTATTGAAATAATCGAAATAGGCTTGAACTTTATAAGTCCACCCGATTGGATCTGTCCCATTAAACCTCGATGCATCTATACGCATCTTTGGCACTCGTTCGGTCACAATCATGTTTTCTCCGTCAGTATCTCGATTTTTTCAGGCCTTGTGATCAAGAACATTATCATCGTCAGGCTGTCAAGTTCTATGCATTCTATTATCCCCAGTATCGACATTATGGTCTCTAGGTTTATGACCAAGAAGTCCCCTCTGTGTCTGATCCACCATGTCTCTATTTTCGATCAGCACGAATGCTTGATCCACTCGTTGTGAGAGCAAAATTATCTCCTGATGGCACGTTTGTCCCTCCAACGTCAGATTTCGAATTGCATCCATCACTTCATCACGGAACGAAGCCAGATCAGTCTTCGAAGTTCCGGTATCAACAAAAGAATCCATATTCCAATTAAATCATCACAAAGTTCATAGTATGAAAGCACCAGTTGATGCACGTAGGCACCAATATACTGCCTGGCAACGCAGCACGCTGTAACAAAAGCAGAATAAAGCAACCGCAGGGGAAAGGAATTGCGGTGGGGGTTAAGGTGACGAAGAACAGCAGAGTTCCATAGGTTTAGGAAAAGTAGTATTTTCTTATTCAGTGTATATTAATGATGTGTCGTACACCTTTTATAATAAATACTGACCTATCCTATCGGTTCAACAAAGCGACAAGGGAAAAGAACTGAAAAGAAAAACTCTCGAAGGAGTAAAAATACTCAGTTAAAAAGTAAATAAAATAAAATATTACAGTAACTTATGAAATAAGAAACTAAACGTAGTCTTTAAACTTGGCAGGATGCCTCCTCTCTCTTCTTGGCTGGGAACGAACTTCTGGCAGATCCTCATGTCTCGTATCAACAACTTTTTGCTTTATAATAATGTTGACATTGGTATTCTTTCTTTCATCTCTTAATTATTGACTCATCCTTTCCTTCAATTCCCATCTCCCACGGAACTTGAATCATTATTGTATTGGCTAAAACATAAGATAAGTTTTTAAAAATGGCAAGCACCACCCTCAATCTACTTTCTGCACATTTTGCTAAAAGCTAGACAAAAGACAACCCTATCTTCTTTTACTTTTTGAGTAACTAACCTTTGCTTTTATATGGTTTTCTCTTCTCGCTAAGTATCTATTTATAGTTTTCCTTTTTTTCCCTTTACATGGTACAGTAAAATAATGTAAAGTCCCGTTGGTCACGTGTACAAACGACAATAATCGAATGTTAATTTGTCACTTGGGTACTAACGTTAATCTTATCCTCGTCCTTCCTGTCCAAGAAACTACCCTCAAACCTCATCATAATTTAAACCCACAATCATTGTTTTATTTTCCTTCTGAAATTACAGTGTTTTGTGTCATTTGAGCTAATGTTCATTCATTTCTTTAATTAATATCAAAATCATGCTCAATAATTTCATTAACTAAACGTAAAATTTGGAAAAATTTAGTAGTACACATCTTTACTTAATTCTAGATTCAATGAAAGTTTTTTACAAAGATAAAAACTTTTTACCATCTCTATGTTAAGCGACCATTTCATCACAATAGCTTAAACTGTTGTGTGAGGTCAACTTAATTGATTTTATATATTCGCTAATACACCCCCTTAAGTGAAAGTCCTTTGGGCTTGAAATTTGCACAGGCCCACTCTACTTTGTGTTGAATTAATTTCATGATAAATAGGTGGGTGTTAGGATTTGAACTCAAGACCATTTGGTCATAAGACTCTGATACCATGTTACGCGACCATTTCATCACAATAGCTTAAACTGTTATGTGAGGTCAACTTAATTGGTTTTATATATTCGCTAATACTCTATCTGGTGATGCTGTTGCCTGCAACCAAATATAAAAGAAATCGCTTCTGTTAAAACAATTTAATGTAGTAGCGGTAAGCGGATATTGTTCCCACGAGGAATTCTTACGGTAATGAGTGCGAATTCAAACGAAACAAATAACAAAAGTAAAAAGGGGGTTTTGTTTAATCACAACAATAATAGAAAATTAAAGGAAAAAATCGCAAATCGAAGGCAATAATTAAATCTGAAAAATCAATGGAAAAATACCTTGGTTTTGGGTCACCGATATTATCATGCTATTATGGATCCTCGACATAAAATTGCAATTATTAATAAACATTCATTGGGGGAAATTT
>JANQBM010256769.1:4334-21600 GCA_025594535.1 Erythroxylum domingense | reverse complement strand
CAAAGAAAGGAAGAAATCAAAGTGACAGAAAATTGAATATAAGACTCCTTCTCTTCTTTGCCAAAATCTAGAATTTTAGTGTTGATGTGCTATTTTGCCCAATCTTGATGAAGATCCTTGTCTTCAATCCCTCCTTAATACTTTGAACGTGTGTTCTCCACTCAAGGATGGTGTTTCTATAGGTGGGTGTCATCTCTCCCGAAGATGGAGGCTTAATGATGATTTTATAGTCCGAAAATCCTAGGTTTAATGAAGCCTCGCAGATTGCCATGGATTACAATTCCCACGTCCGTGGGAATATACATGATTCCCACGAGCGTGGGAATTATAGACATAACCACTCTTCATTTATGTTGTGATTTCCCATGTCTGTGGGAATTAGCCTGCTTCCCACGAATGTGGGAATATGAACTACTCTTGTCTTATCTTCTGTAATCTCTTGCTCATCCTCCAAGTTGCTCCCTCTTATTTCCCACACAAAAATAATTAATTCTTACCCTTAATTAACATCAAACACACAAGAACAACATTGAAAATCAAACTTAATGAAAACATACAAAATGAATCCTAAATTAGGATAATAAATAACAATTATGCTAGAAAACATATGCCAATTGCCTATAAAAACATATCCTATTACACACCTATCAATATGCACTAAAGATGAATGGATATACTGAGAGGTTAGCTTCTTTGGGTTTCTTGATAGATCAAGAATTAAGTATAGACTTAATTCTGACTGGTTTGACTGATAGTTTTTCACAATTTATGCTTAACTATAGGATGAACTAGATATCCACCACGATTCCTGAATTGATCAACTTTCTTAAAATAGTTGAGCCATCTATCATAGAGGACAATAAGGTTATGATAATGGTGGGATCTTTTGGTTTAAGGAGGAAGAACCAAAAGAAGAAGAAGTCCATAAGGCCTAAGGAATTTGTGGTCAAGAAGAAAGCTAAAGAGACTACCCCAAGGGAACATGCTTCCACTGTGGCAAGGATGTGCATTGGAAGAGAAAGTGTAAGCCTATTTGCAGTCACTGAAGCAGAAGAAGGCATCAGATGCACCATCTATTTCAGGTATATTTGTTATTGATATTAATATTGTTTCTAATAATAACATATGGGTATTGGATATCGGTTGTGGCTTATATATATATACTGATATATAGGACCTCATGACCAATAAATAACTCAAAGAGGGAGAGTCGGACTTGCAAGTGAGAAATGGAGCAGCAATTATTGTATTAGCCATAGGAACTTATGTATTAACGCTCCCTAGTGGACTTATAATAGAATTGGATGATTGTTTTTGTGTACCTATATTAACTAAGAATATTATTTCAGTTTCTAGTCATAATAAAGTTGGTTTCCATTCAAATTTTAGTAACAATGATTGTTTTATTAGTTTGAATGGAATGCTTTATGCTATGGGTACATTATGCAATGAAATATACATATTAAATATGTCCAATCTAGTTTTAAATATCAATGACAATAAAAGATAGAAACAAGATAATATGAAATCACATACTTATGGCATTGTTGCCTTGGCCATATAAGTGAGAGACACATGTCTAAGCTATACAAGTGTGGTAGTTTAGGATCATTTGATTATGAATGATATGACATATGTGAATTTTCATTATTAGGCAAGATGATAAAGTTACCCTTTAAAGAAAAGGGTGAACGAATTATTGGGCTATTGGACTTAATACATTAAGATGTATATGGTCCGATGTCCATACTGCCAAAGGTGGTTTCACATACTTCATTACCTTTATTGGTGATTATTTATGATATGGGTTTGTATATCTTATGAGATACAAATCTGAGGCCTTTGAAAAGTTCAATGAATTCAGAAATGAAGTAGAGAAATAGCTGGGTAAAAGTATTAAAACACTTCGATCAGATTGAGGTGGTTAATACTTAACCCAAGAGTTTCTAAATTATCTCAAAGATAATGGGATAGTATCCCATTGGACTCCACCTTACATGCCCCATCAAAGTGGTGTGGTACAAAGGAGAAATCAAACCTTGTTAGATATGGTGAGGTTAATGATGGGCTTAGTAGATCTATTAAAATCCTTTTGGGGTTATGCATTAGAGACTACTGTTTATATGTTAAACAGAGTCCTTTCAAAGTTAATTGATGTTACTCCATATGAGATGTGGACCAACAAGAAAACTTATCTTGTTCATATGAAAGTTTGGGGTTGTCCGGTTTATATGAAGTGAATTCAATCAGATAAGCTAAAACCTAAACCTGACAAGTGTTTGTTTGTAAGATATCTCAAAGAAATAATAAGATATCAGTTCTATAATGTTTTGGAACAAAAAAATGTTTGTTTCAAAGCATGCTGTCTTTTTAAAGAAATAGTTTCTACTAAAAGAAGACAGTGGAAGCAAATTTGAACTTGTGGAAGTTTAAGATACTCAAATAGGTGCAAATCAACTGTCTGAACATGAAACTATTGTTCATAATGATGAAACAATAGTTTAACCTTCTGACACACAAGAAGCTGGTAGGTCAAGTAGGATACGTCATACTCCAGCGAGATATGGATTTCTCATAAGTGAACATAATGATGTATTACTCATAGAAGACAATGAGCCTACTACCTATGAAGAAGTTATGAAGAGTTCATAATCCGACAAATGGCTTCAAGCCATGAAATCTAAAATGGGTTCCATTCATGAAAACCAAATATGGAATTTGATTGACCCGCAAGAAGGGATAAAACCCATAGGGTTCAAATGAGTTTTTAAGTAGAAAACTAACATAAAGGGTAATATAGTTACCAATAAAGTCAACTGCTTGAACACGAGACTAATGTTCATAATGATGAAATAATAGTTTAACCTTCTAACACTCAAGAAGTTCATAGGCCAAGTAGGATACGTCATGTTCCATAAAGATATGGATTTCTCATAAGTGAACATAATGACATATTATTTATAGAAGTGAGCCTATTACCTATGAAGAAGTTCTGAAGAGTTCAGAATCTGACAAATGGCTTCAAGCCATGAAATTCAAAATGGATTCCATGTATGAAAACCATGTATGGACTTTGGTTGACCCATTCAAAGGGATAAAACTCGCAAGGTGCAAATGGGTTTTCAGGAAGAAAACTGACATGGAGTATAATGTAGTTACCTATAAAGTTAGGTTTGTAGCTAAAGGTTATCGTCAAAGACAAAAAGTTGAATATGACAAAACTATCCTAATAGCCATGTTTAAATCCATTAGGATACTCTTAGCCATTACTTCTCCTTATGATTATAAGATATTGCAAATGGAAGTGAAAACAACTTTCCTTAATGGAAACTTAACTAAGGATGTGTATATGACACAACTCGATGGTTTCATATCCAAAGATGGAGAAAATGTATGCAAGCTTCAAAAATCCATTTATGGATCGAGCATCCAGGAGTTGGAATACCTAATTTGATAAGACAATTAAAGAGTTTTGTTTCTCGCAAAATCTGGATGAACCTTCTGTGTATAAGAAGGTTAGTGTGAGTGCAATTGTATTCCTTGTTTTATATGTAGAAGACATACTACTAATAGGAAACAATGTCTTAACTTTACAATCAGTGAAGATTTGGTTGTCCAAGAATTTCTCCATGAAAGACCTTAGAGAAGCAACTTATATTTTGGTGATAAGAATATATAGAGATAGATGTAGGAAGTTACTTAGTCTTTCTTAGTCTATATACATAGACAAGATGCTAAAGAGTTTAGTATAGAGCAGTACAAGAGAGGTTATCTTCCTACGATGTATAGGAATACACTCTCAAAATCTATGTGTCCAAAGACATAAGATGAGAGGACTCGCATGAATTTGATCCTTTATACCTTGGCTATAGGATCAATCAAGTATGTTATTTTATATACGAGACCCAATATATCATATGCTTTAAGTGTTACGAGAAGATTTCAATCGGATCATGGTGGTCATTGGGTGGTTATAAAGAATATCTTTAAGTAATTGGAAAGAACTAAGGATGTATTCTTGGTATATAGAGAAGGAGATCTTATTGTAAGCGAGTCTACCAATGCCAGTTTCCAATCCAACAGGGATAACTCCAGATCCCAGTTAGGATATATTTTTACACTGAATGGTGGAGTAGTCAGTTGGAAGAGTTCCAAATAAGAGACAACTGTAGATTCGACAACTGAAGCAGAGTACATTGCTGATTCAGAAGCAATAAAGGAAGCAATTTGGAGTGGTTCCTAGCATTGTTGACCCAGTATAGTTATATTATAACAATAATGCTGTGATAGCGCAAGCCAAGGAATCAATGTCTCATCAAAAATCCAAACATGTCCTCAGGCGATACCATTTGATTAGAGAAATCATTGGTAGAAATGATGTAAAGATAGAGAGAGTGCACACTGATCAAAATATTGTTGATCCTTTGACTAGGCCAATTCCTAAAAAGAGATATGATTCTTATGTACTTGCCTATGGTATTAGATACAAAGTTGATTGACTTTAGTGCAAGTGGGAGGTTATTAGAAGAGAAGTACTCTAAAGGTAATTGCCTTTAGCACTTATTATACAAATCTTTATGATTAATAAAAAGACATTTTTGTTAATTTGTTGTTCATTTTCTTTATGAATTGATAGTGATCTTAAATCGAATTAATGAAGTCCTTGATATAATAGATAGCATAAAGGAAATCATGATGCAATCATAAAATGAGATTCCTATTTTGTGTAATTATGTTAATGTCTAAATTATCCCTAGTCATATAATGAATGAGATGGGACATTATTAATCCAGAGAGACTAGCACATGCTATACTCCTTGGTTAGATTAAGTAGTAGATCTCATAAACTGTAAGCGTGATTTGTTTAGAGTTAACATGTGGATGCTTGCTAATAGTAGTAAGTACATTGGATGACTTCCCATAAGACAATCATATGGATAATTTATTTTAGTGTCAGTTATAGTCTCATCATAACAATGGTGCAAATACCTTTAGACTTGAGATGCTTAAGGATGCCTTGGATACTAATCATGAGCTTTGGCTTCATTCCTTGTTGCCTCTCAGACTTGCTCATAGGGAAGTGATGGCCACAACTTGAGGTATTCGAAGGTAATTGAGTAGCCAATAAAGGATTCACCACTGCTGATAGGAGGAGATGATACCCACAGCTTCTTTTCGGGGTTATTACTTTGAAATCTCTACACAGAGCGGAAATGTCATGAAGATAGTCTTTAGTGACATATCCAATTGAGTTTTGAGCCTCAGGGACAAGAACTAAAATCACTTGGGCTAGATGTGATGTAATCAGTCTAGTGGGAGTTAACATTTTAACCATACTTTGAACCAAGTGGGGTATAGAGTAGTGAAAGGACAAATTGCACTTGAGCATTGTCTATGGAATGGTTCGTATTCAAACCACTAACTTTATGATCAATTGGGGTCATAATGTGTTCCTAGATATCGCTCATGACTTGCTTGAATTAAGTATTAATTCAAGTGACCAATATAACTGAGAACCTAATGGGTCACATGCATTGGAGATGTGAAGAATGAGTAAAATGGTTTTAGATGGGGGTCTAAGATATGAGAGATGCATGACTAAACTACAAATGTGTGGTAGTTTAGGGTCATTTGATTGTGAATCATATGACACATTTGAATCTTGCTTATTAGGTAAGATGACAAAATTACCATTTAATAAGCAAGATGACAAAATTACCTTTTAAAGAAGGGGTGAATGTTTTCATGCTAAATTAAATGGGATTAAACGCCACTTAGTTCCCACTAACTCTCCATTGATGTTGGGGGTTAGAGGGAGGCCAAAGGGTGTCAAAGACACTCCATTTTTTGTGGAAAATTTGTAAGAAAGCAAAGTATCTTTTTGTGAATTGTTCACCATCTTCTAAAGTACTCTCTAAAAGAACAGACCACAAAGTTAGCAATTTGTATATGTTCTAACCATTCTTCCTAAGAGTTTCAGGCTTCACTCTTCATGTGAATATCATTATAGAAGTCCTCTTTTGGTCATTGTGGTTTACGATGACCTGAAGAGGTGAAGATAATGAAGAATGAAGGAGATTGTAAGGTACATATCTTAAGTTCATGTTTGTTTTACTACATCTAATGACAAATGTTTGATTGTATATTTTCTCGGTTTCATTTTATTTTCCATTGCATATTTTGATGGTTGATGCATGTGATGCATGATTGAAACCTAACATATATAAGATATGTTTTTATATGAGTTATCACCTAACAAACCTAGGAGTTATATGAGTATGATTGATAAGTATATTATTTACTTGACTTAAGTTTAGTTAGTTTGTTAAATGAAACAAGATCAACTAAATTTAATACGATCCTAACCATTAGAGAGATTAAAGTAATCTTTCCAAATAGTTGTGATGAATATTATTTTAAATAAAATAGTTGTGGTAACCAAACATGATTAAAGTCCAAATCTTATTTGGTTATCATTACGTATAACCAATTACTTTTTTTTACATTTATATTTTGTTATGAGTAGAAATTACTTTATTTTTCATAATTGATACTATGTGTTAGTAAACTTAATTTCTTGGACAAAAGTTAAGTTTGATAATAGTAAACTTAATTTCTTGGACAAACGTTAAGTTTGATAATAGTTCTCAAAGTTGGAGAAAAGAAAATTTGAATGTATATTTGCAATATTACTATTATTCCTTGTTAAAGATTTGGTGATAGCTTTAGATATATGACAAAATGTAATAATATTTTGAGTTTATTAATATTTTATAAACTTTAATCTTAATATATAATATATATGTTAACACCCTGATAGAACGATGCTAAAGGTTGTATAGAGTAGAGTTGGAAGTTATAGTACATTGATAAAACTATTTCATTCGATTTAACATACTAAAAGCGTAAATAAGAACTATAGTTGAAGGCATTTGCTATAATATGAAAATAGCTATTACTAGAAGAAAAAAAGGTTATATGAATTTTCTTACTAAAATGAGATATGATAGAGATAATATATATTTCTAATTTATACTTTTAAGTATTTGACTTTGAATTTGGATTCAACATTATTGTAGTGTCTAAGGCATGAAAATAAAAAGATTGTCAAGTAATAATAGTTTATCAAAGTTTATGTAAATAGTTTGTATGTCTTAGATCAAAGAAAATTTATACTTAACATAAATGGTAACAATACAAAGTTAGATAAGTGAGACTATACTTTATGTCATATTGGTAAAATCAACAAAATGAGAATCATAAAGTTACATAGAAGTAGAAATGTATCCTTTCTTTTATAAATCATATATTGTGAAAATTGTTAGGTTGAAAGATGACTTATCAACCTTTAGTGAAAAGATGATGATAGTAAAATTGTAAAATTTTATACATGTGAAGAGATGGATGTAATAACAATTCATAAAAGGATGAATATTTGCATTTCATTATATTTAGTAATGACTCCATATGATAGAGTCATAGTACTAAATAAAATATTAATTTAAATTCTAAAAAAATTTAAATTATTTAATTTGAGGAAAAATTAAACAATGAGAATGTTGAAGCTCTTCGATAAGATCCATGTGATGAGATATACAACTTTTGGTTATCTATAAGGAAATGAGAAATTTCATAATAGTATGGATTAGTGAAAAGGAAAAAACAAAATAAGAGATATTGTATGATGCAATATTTATTTCTTCTATAGTTATACCCAGTATAATGATTTACATTTAATATTCCAATTAAATCAATTAACAATATTATATATCAGATGTATAATAATAAGACTTAAAAGTATTGACGTTTATAATTTTGGAATATGTTGCTTAGTTGAAGCATATTTTATCCATTAAGTTTATAACTAAATTTTAATAAAAGGTTATAAGAGATCTAAAAGATTGGATGTAATCTTTGAACAAAATATTTTTTAATGAATACTTACAAGTAAATAGTTCTCAAGATAAGAAGTGGGAGAAAGATGAAAATTAAATAATTTCAAATCTCATAATAGTACATGCAATTAAAACTAGTCCCTTTATTGATATTGGATGTATAGTTAAAAGGTTACAACATATATCAAGATTCACTTCCATGCTGAATTCAAAGAGTTTGTTTTAGAGATGATTGTGAATTTACCATGTGTATAAAAAGGTTAGTTGGAGTATAACTGTCATCATTAATGGGAATATGTTGAGAGTTATTGCTCATAAAGAACAATATTTTATATTTTCAAATTTTGAAATTATGATTGTCCAAGAATAATTCTTATTAGATATGAAAAGGTAATAACTTAATTATAATTAGATATATAAAGATAGATATAAAAGTTGTTGACTTATTCTAATCCAAGTATATAGATAATGTCTTGAAGGTGTTAGTATTTAAGATGTCTGATACTTGTGAAGTAGTAAAGATATTCATTATTTTATGTATAAGTTGATATTTGATTTCTAGGATAAATGAATATTAAATTTAGAATTAAATACTAATTAAGGTATATTTAACTTTGAACAATATTTTTTTAACATTAGAAAGATACCATTGTAGCATTAATTGCTAACCAAGCCAAAATATATTATTCATTTAGTGCAAATAATTATTTGGATTAAGAAGTTCTTTAGTGAACTTGGTATAGCTCCGTGTATTATCTAAAAAATAGTATAATGTAGAACATTGGAGCCATCAGACATATGAAAGGAGCTAAGCTCTCAACAAAGATCAAAGTGTGTATGTAGGCAATTTCTCTTAATTATAATGATAATTGAAAAGAAAGATGCAAGATTTAAGCAACTCACTATAGAGAATCTTACAAAATTCTCTTATTAAACTAATTTCCTAATAGCAGCATGATCACTATAGGGTGATATGGTATAATATACATAACGGATAGGCTTAGTGCAAGTGAGAGATTGTTGGTTTATTCCCTACAACTAATTAGTTGGTTATGATTTAGTGACATAATTCTTTAAAGGCATCTTTCATCTTATACATATTTAGATGAATATGATAAATTTTACGCGATAAATGTATATTACAAATGAAATATGATGAGATTATAATTATAATTATAATTATAATTATAAGACTGATATCGTATTTATATATTATCCTTAAATTATTTCTAGTTATTTGATATCATATTTATATATTATCCTTAAATTATTTCTAGTAATTATTTTATTGAGACTAAACATTAATATAATGTAAAAGGCTAACACATATTATGTTACTTCCTCAAAAAGGAAGTAGTTGATCTTATAAAATAAAATTTAGAGATATTTAAACAAACGTGTGTACTTGTTAGAGAACAAGTTCACTAAAATGATTACATATAAAAATTTAATTTGGAACGTTACTTATATGTCTGTGGAAATTCTTATTATAATAATCGTATAAGTTATCGTTTAACTTGAGATCTCTAAAATATCATATATAGGGATTGCTTTTTTTTAATAATACTACTTATGATCTATTCTAATCAACAACATCTCAATCAGTAGTCATTGGATGTATTATATACTATATAGAGGTAATTAAGTGATCAATATAGAATTCATCACCCCAAAGTGATTAGAAAAAATGATCTATTGTTCTTGATTAGTATAAATTCAAACAATCGTTAACTAAGGTACAATGTCACTTTAAGAATAATTTTCAAATTTCATTGACGTAAGCATATCATAACACTACGTAAAATAAACTAAACTTACTACTATAGCAATGGTGAGTCTAGGTCGATCCCATAGAGAGTGTGTATAAAGCTTTTGAAATGAAATTAAACAATGTTTAGGTTATGGGAGCTTGGTTTATCGAATAAGAAAATAAAATAAAACTAAATTAGGAAAGAAAAATTAAAGAAAACATGCAGAAATGATGAAAATGATGAATTAGTTTTAGACCTAATTCTTTGGCTTAATCTCAGCCTACACCCAATTAGACATATTTCACTAAATTGTTATTCTTATACCTCTCTTAGCAACTATTAATTATAGATTAACAATAAGCTATGTCAACCCCAAATTTCCCTTAGATCTTATTTAATTAAGAGACGCTTGTTAATTAAACTTAGCCATCGAATAACCTAGAACAAGCTCTTTAGATTTAATTGGACATCCACATTACAAATTAGAAAAATAGATTAATTAAGGCAATAACCATATAAGCTCAGGTTATTTAACCTAGGTTATTTTATCCCTAATGATTAAAAACCATTAGTCGCCACAAACAAATCTTAATATAACAAATACGAATTATATTGAAATTCTAGCAATGGGTTCTTACATAAAAATAATCAAATAGAGCATTCAATCATTCTCACATAACACTTAAACATTAAACATAGGACAATACAATTAATCCCTAAGAGAAAGAACAACAAACAATAAGAGAAATGCTTAACTGGTTTATTGATGTCGATGTCACCTCGAAACTGGCGTTAGAATGTCTAGCTCTCTATGGGTCTCTAAAAGATGAGAGGTTTTCCCCTCTTCCTTATCCTAAAACCTCTCTTTTGGCTTTTCAAACTTCTCCCAGACAAAAACATACGTTTGCCTTCACAAAAATGATGTTTTTATACTAAAAAGTAGGGTTTGGGTGAGCGGTAAGTGTCTTACAGTGGTGAGTTGTGTCTCTTGGCCGTGAGACACATTTCACGGCCTATAACATGGTGTTTCATAGGCGTGACAAACCTCTCACAGACATGATTTATTTGGCGTGGTTGTGAGATGTATCTTAAGCCTTGACATATTCTATTCTTCCTTCCTTTTGGCATTTTTTTCTCCTCTTGTGCTTATCCTTCTTCTTCTTGCTCCAAAAAGACAAGTGAGTGTGAATCTCAAGAAGATGACTCAAAAATTGTGCTTTCGACTCACTTTAGCTCCTTCACTTCCAAATTATGCCTAAAATGAAATATGAACTAAAGTGAGTATCCTAAACATTCTCATAGCATTAACCACTAATGCCTAAAATGAAATATGAACTAAAGTGAGTATCCTAAGCATTCTCATAGCAATAATCACTAAGTGTTATAGAACAAATTCATAATCAATTAAACATATATCAATTTCCCTCACAATTAGCTTTTGGTAGTCCTCGGTCAAAACATCAAAACTAAGATCATAGACCTAATAACATTTACTCATTTCCTATATTTCCCAAGAATATATAATCATAAGCAAAGATGAATGACTTTCAAAACCTATAGCAAGAACTTAACATTCAACACTTCTATTTATGATCAATCAACATTCATCACCTTTAGAAACTGAGAATCTAGAGGTAGACTTGGAAAATGTGTCTAAATCAAATGTATTCATGGGTGCACTCTAATACCATTCATAATCATGACATTTCATAGCGTTGTAAATCCTTTCATTTCTCCACTACTAAAGGTCACACGCATAATCATGAATCAAAGGAAATTTTAAGGATGTAATGTGGGCAAAGGTAAAGTTAGACGTGTTTGGGTAAAGTAGCATAAAAGCCATCAAAGCTAGTGAAACAAGAAAAACACTTAAAATAATCATCAAGTGCAAAAACTAACATTCACTCACAATTATGTACATCAACTATGATGACTGTAGAAACCATGCTTCCTAGCTTAAAGTCAATCTCTTTGACCACAAGTTTCTGATATGAAAAAGATTTAATAATTTAAACCTAATATTCCACAAGCATAAGGGTTATTCGCGTAGTATCTAAGGTGTCGATCCCACAAGGAGGGTTAATTTAATCCTAAAATCTAAGGCTGAACACAATTCGCAATAACTTAAAATGAACAAAACGAATCAAGAAATTATTTCAATCAAACACTTGATTCCAAGGATCAAATTTAAAAATAAAAACAAGATAGTAGATGCAATAACCAATCAAGAATCAACCTAAGAACTACCAATTAAGAGAAAGGGGGATTTTATCCGACTTTAATGAAAACCTAATTGATTTTGAACTTACTGGATTATCGGTTCTAGATGGTCCTAGGGTTGATTACTCTCTCTCAAGTTATAACCATTAACCCTAATTATTAACCCTAATCAGATTATGGGAGTTGCAACCTCTCGATTAACATTCTATCCAGAACCTAAATTAGATCTTAAGTTGTCTAAAAAACTACCAAAAACCTATGCAAGATCTCTCGTTACACAAATTTACTAGTTTGATTTAATTCTTATTCGATTAAATTGTTTCTTATTCGATTAAATTACCTAACTCTTGTTAGCCCAATTTAAAGATTTTTCACTTAGTTCACTTTCTTAGTTTATTACCAAATTATGCAAGTGCATAATTGAAATCACAAGAAATCCAATAAAAATGCAATAATCAAATTTCATTAATATTAAAGATAAAATATCCCAAAGGTGAGTTTAGAAAAATCCTCAACATTCTATACAATCATAAAAAGTTGAAACTACACCTAAAATATACTCATAATGGATGACAGAAGCAGTAACGGTAGAAAACCTCCTATTTCGAGAAGTACTTCATGTAGGCTTCTTATCCATGTCTCTCTTCCTTCGTTTCTTTCTTAATCTCTCGATAAAGCTCTCTAGGTTTTTGAAACTATGGCTAATGCAAAAGATCCCTCTCTTGTGTTCTTCTTTTTCTTTAAATACCTTTTCTATCTTGAGTAGCCCTAGGGTTTTTGGGGCCAAAAATGTCCAAAAAATACCTCAAAACTTGACTTTTTCTCTTGTTTGTGTGTTTGCCGTCTCAAGCCACAATTGTGGCCTTGCATGCCACGATCATGGACTGCATCCAACCCTTTCTGTATCATGGAAATATGGCCACAATCATGGGTTTTGTTATAATCTTCTATCACGATTATCACCCATATGCCACAATCGTAGGCTGGCTCCTATGTTTCTGTCATGATCGTGGCCTATTATACCAAGATCATGGGCCGTTGTTTCAGCCCGAAAGTCTCCAAAACTTCTCTGTTCTTCGATATTAACCCTGAAACACTAACAAACACATCAAGGCACCTCAAAAACATAATATTTAAGCTCAAAGACTTATACTAACCCATAAAAACAATTAAACACACAAACTAACACAATTCTAACCTAAACATATACTAAACATTCAAATTGATACTTAATACATAACAAACTAAGCCCTAAAACATAATGCAATTGACACCTATCAACATCCCCACACTTAAACGTTTGCTTGTCCTTAAGCAAACAAAACAACAAACACATAACAAACACACAGCACACATTGTAGTAATGAGATAATGGCTTCAACTTTATGAAATAAATTTATTCTTAAACACAATCATTCAAGTTATATCAAATCATTAACTTGCAAAATCTATGTCTGGGGGCTTTGAACGAAATATACATATTGATTTAGATCCAAAAGTTAATTTATTTACCATTTTCAATTGCACGTGCGCACATTAATAATTATTTGGTCATTCAGACTCTGTAACTGCTCTTATGTATATGTTAATGAAAAGTCAAGCTATTACAAACTCGTTAGGTTTTTAATTAGAAAACACACACATTGTTTTAATTTATTGTACATAGACTTAGTCTGATTATACGGAAGCAAATATTAGTAATGAATGTCGATCTGATTATTTGACTAAGTCATGTTTTTATTAAGTTGCTTGGTTGGAATGTCATTACAACTTTTTGACACGGACGCACACATTTGTGATGCGTGTGGATCTGGTTGCTCAAATATATCACGTTCTCAACTGGCTACTAGCTCTATTCATAACTTGAAGGTCAGTAGACTAGTTATTTAGTTAACAAACATTTTTTATTTTTTTATTGTCTACCTTGTTGTTTTAGCTACTCGTTTCTATAAAAAATACTAGTAAAGCTACTTATGTTGAAAGGCCTCAAATTTGAATGAATGTGACAATTTAAAGGGTGACAAACTTACATTAAATCCTAATTAAGCTGTATATTTATCCAAAGACCCTAATTCACTAATTTTTGTGAGTTAATGATTCCTCACAACCTAGTAGATTATGTTCAAAATTAAATCAACTTTAATCCATCTAAGCCATTGACACATTCAAACAATTCATAAAATTCAACTGAACAGCTATCATACCATATGCAAAATCAGATACAAAGCAAAACACATAACCTCCCCACACTTGAACAACACATTGTCCTCAATGTGAGAACGGAATGAACAAGCACATAAAAGAAAAGAAGAAACATAAATTAAAGTAAACAGAAAATAAATAAAAATAAAAATAAAGATGAAGACTAATCTGAAAAAGAAAATTAGGTTAGAAAAAATCTCAAAGAGATGGAGGTGGGGATGGTGTTGGAGGTGGCAGTTGAGCGCCCTTAGCCTCAAAATATCGATGGATAGATCATATATCCTAGCTTTGATGTCATTGAGTTCTAGCCATCTCCCTCATCATTTTAGAGTTCTCTGCTAATTAATCTATACTCATCGTGTTGTTTATAGAGATTGTATCCATAACTTTCTTCCATCCCAGTTCTTTTGTTTGTTCTTCCTCCTTAAACTCTTCACTAGTTGAGTCCTCTTCTACCTACTGAGACGGTGCTGAACTCGAACTCGCCTGAATGGCCTTAATCTTAACAAGTGTCTTTTGGTTGATATCTCGAAGTTTTATGTTGTGGGACTTAAGTATTTTAGCCCGCTATAAATGGTGATGATTTAGGAAGTCAGGGAGATAAATAATTAACCCACTATAATCCATGCCATAATATTTAGCAATGGCAGAAACTAGGTACCCCATACCCAAATTATTGCTCCTTTTACATGGAGTCGCAATAATAGTGTTTAGCACATGTATAGATGTGCACACTAGAATGTTGTGGTCTATGCACCATAAGACAAAAAGTTCCTTTGTGAAACATTTGTTGGTTTTTAATTTATCAAAAACCAGCTGACACATGAATTTGTGCAGAAACAACTGCTTATGGGTTCTTATTATATTGTTGTGGGCATTTTTAGCCTCAAATTTCTCCATCCCGGTGAGCTCGTTCCAATAGGGAGAAGGATAAAAATCATCATACTGATCAATAATGGAGGATTTGGGGAACCCACATATATCGCACATGATTTCTATGTTCCCCTCAACCTAAACCACAGGGAAGTGAAAAATTCCAAAGTGAGCTCCTGGTAGACAGGAAATTGGAATTGTATAAATTTGGCACACTGGATTCATTAAGCTAAGTTCTCTACCTTATCGTGCAATTCTAACCTATCGAGAGTTTCAAAATCAAAATATTTATGAACTACTATTTATCTAGCATTTAAGGATTGGAAATGAATACCTTCCTCCTCTGTGTAGATCGACAAGGGTGCTCTGAAGTCTGTTGCTTTGTTTCTTCTCCCTCATCCCGAAACTTGATTTTGTCCCGATGATTGCTCCCATCTAACTGATTGCTTAATGCATCATATATTTTCTTGTGAATAGGTAGAATTGGAAGAAATTTAGAGGCTTGAAATTTTTGTGGAGAGATGTGAGAGCGTTTGTAAGTTTCAATTCTAGAGAGATAAAATAAAAGTGAAAGTGAATGAAAAAGTGAAGTTCGAAATGACTATAAAGGTGGTTGGAGGGTAAATGGTAAAATTTTCTTTAAAAATTGTGTGCTTCCCTTTTCTGCAGAGGCCACAATCATGGCCTAAAGTTTCCCACAAATTCTTCACTTTTTCTTTTCACATCTTTTTCGAAATCACTTCTTAATTCTTTTGTGGCCCTTTCGCCTCTCTTTTACTTACTTGATCAATCATCCAATTTATCTTGAAATCCTATTCCTTCTTAATTTTATTTGGAAACAAAATAATCCTAACTATAAAATTCAAAATTTCTAATAAAAATAATCAAAAGAAATAAAATTCCATGGGTTGCCTCCAAGCAGTGCTTCTTTTAATGTTGGTAGCTCGACGCTCTTTTTAACTCATGGCGATTCGAATGAAGGGCACAATGGTAGTGCAATCACTAATCTTACAATTTGTACATGAGCTACCATGCTATGGTTTCCACCTTCGTTATGAATCTCCTTCCTTTGCCTTCTTCTACATGATCGTTTCTTTTAGAACACGTTCCTAGGATCCTCAATATCTTCCCATTCTTGTCGAGGTTCAGGTTCCTTGATATTTGTTGGAGGTAAAGGAGAATAATAGTCTTTCTTTAACACCTTGAAGGTTAATTGCTCCTTTCCTATTCTCAGAGTTAGTTCACCCCTATCAACATCAATGATTGAACGAGCAGTGGCTAAGAGAAATTGTCGAAAAACTATAGGGGTTTCTACATTTTCTCCAATGTCCAATATATAGAAGCCTGTGGGAAAGGTAAATTTATCAATTTGTATATGCACATCCTTAATAATCCCCTTCAGTTGATGAACTAACATCTTCGTGGGTACTAACTCTCTTAACCCCAATTTTAGCCTAAAGTTATAGGCAATCATATTGATACTCGCACCTAAGCCTCCGAATGCCCTATCAATACTGACTCCATTTATACTTCAAGGAATGAAAAAATCCCTTGGGTCCTCTTTCCTTTATGCTATATAAGGGTTTTCTTCTTCTATGTGCTCTTTAACCTTCTTTTAGACTGTTTCCTTTATGGTGAGCCTTGTTTGTAGTTGTTTTGTTATGTTCTCAACCCTGTTTGATTCAAACTCCTTAGAATTCTTTGTTGCCCTACTTGACATTGACTTCTGGTGAGCTAGACTGAGGTATGGGAATTTTGATCGAGGTTCTTTAGTTGGCTCAATTTTGAGTTCACGTTGAAGGAATTCCATAATTACCTGTCCTTCTCCTTTATCTTTTTCTTCCTTTATATGTTTAGGTTCCTTCTTCTGGGTCTAAATGATAGCCATGATCCTTTCTTTCGGGTTAGACTCAGTATTGCTTAGGAAGGTTCCTACATTTTGAGTAGACATTGTTGCTGCTAGTTAGCCTACTTGGACTTCTAGATTATGTATTGACGAGGCATAGTTCTTTGTTACTTGTTTGAATTTATTCTCGAGCCTACTATGTACATCCTCCATACCTCCGATTTTATCCAAAATCTTATCTAACTTAGATTCCATCGAACCTGGTTTATCTTATTGGATGCTTTCTTGTCCTTGAAGCCTAAACTATCCTTTAACATTATTTGTCCAAGAGAAGTTAGGGTGATTCTTCCACCCAGGTTGTATGTGTTAGGTTAGACTCAGTATTGCTTAGGAAGGTTCCTGCATTTTGAGTAGACATTGTTGCTGCTAGTTAGCCTACTTGGACTTCTAGATTATGTATTGACGAGGCATAGTTCTTT
>JANQBM010256671.1:0-43839 GCA_025594535.1 Erythroxylum domingense | reverse complement strand
CTTATTCAATTTATGATTAATTTTTTATTATAATTATTTTAATAATGATTCTTATATGATTTATTATTATTATTATTCTTACGATTATTAAATTTATTATTCATATTTAATTATTATTATTATTATTAATTTTTGGTAATATTAATTATGGTTATATTTAATATAATACAGTTGTTTACTATATGTATTGCTTTAATAATACGATTATGATACTTTGTGCCTTTGCTGTGAGTTAGTATAACAATTATTGAATATTCTGCCATTAGTTTATGATGATGTATTACCATAAGTGTATCAGATTAAATGTTTCATATTATTTTTTGTAGGGCCTGTACTGTGTGGAAGAGTGTCATTGATCTTTCTTTGTCCTAGTTTGAAATTGTCCATCCATTCAAGGTAGTCGTGCAACTAATTAATATTTACCATATGTATTGCTTTAATAATACGATTATTAAATCGTTGGATTTAATGTTGATACAAAGAGGGTCTTGAATTTGTGTTGTTGTTTAGCAGAATATTCATATATTCATTGATGACTTTTTATGTTCTCCTATAATAGTCAAAGTATTTACTATATGTGGAATTAGTTTGAAATCAAGTGTAAGTAATTAATTCGATCGACCAATTCGATCGATTAATTGTAGGTGATTAATTACTACAATTAATACTTAAACTTCAATTTGATTAATGCAAACATAGTTTTAGCACAAGGAAGTAATACATTTCATAGACATGACAAATTGTTCCATAATAAACCCCTAGGATGGTATATAGGCTAGAAATCCATAATGCAACTCTCGTAAGGCTTATCGGTGAAATATTCCACGAGCCTAAGAGTCACAACGAGAACTTGTTTTCTTGATTCACAGATGTAAACAATGCCATGTACTATAATTTTGAAATCAATTGTAGGTAATTAATTAAATTGGTTAGCAGTTAGGAGATGTGTTAAGTTTAGATGTTCTGTAAATTTTGGGGTGCCATGAAGGATACATAGAGTGGAATCACTGATTTAAATTAACAGTTTTGCAGAAATAGGCGATGTTGATAAATCTTGGATGTATAGAAGAATATCACGTGATGGTTTCATTAATCCTGAATTTGTTGAGGGAGTTGAAGCCTTTATTCATTATGCATATTCTCAACCTGCATATATGGATGGGCCAAAGATCAGATGTCCATGTAAAAAGTGCAAGCACATTCGTTTCCTTCCTATTGATGAAGTGAAAGAGCATTTGTTAGGAAGAGAGTTTGTTCCCAATTATTTTCAGTGGACACGACATGGGGAGCCGTTGATTTGTAGCACCTCAATGAGTAATCAAGCACAATCGTCAATTAGCTTCAATGAGTTTGAAGGGGGAATTGGATTTAGAACAAATAATGTTGATGCAATTGAAAATCCTTACATGCAAATGGTTTATGATGCAGGCGGTTATAACTTTCAAAAAAATATAGAAAATATTGAAGAAGAACTCAACCCTCAATCCAAACAGTTCTTTGACTTACTACACTCAGCTGACCAAGAACTATGGCCAAATTGTGAGACAATGACTCAATTGTCTTCAATTCCTCGTATTTTGAACATAAAGTCTGAAGGGCACATTTTTTATCGTAGTTTTGATCAAATTTTTGGATGGTATCATGAATCATTGCCTCCTGATCACACAATGGTTGATATTTTTTACAATATAAAGAAACTTATTAGGGGTCTTGGTTTACCTGTTGAAAAATTGATTGTTGCAAAATAGGATATATGTTGTATTGGGGTGAAATTTTGTGGTCATTCTAGGTTCATGCCTAGAAAGTGTTCTATGAAAGGAAAGTTAGTACCCTAGAAGCGGATGTATTATTTCCCGCTAATTCCGAGACTTCAAAGACTATATGCTTTTGATGTTACTGCGTCTCACATGAGATGACATAATGAACACAAACAGGAAGATGAGATAATGCGTCATCCATCAGATGCATTGGCATGGAAACATTTCAATGACACCCATTATGAGTTTGCAGCTAAAGTCAAAATGTTAGGTTGGGCTTGTTGACGGATGGATTGTTGGACCACAAAAAGTTTTTTATTTATTTTATTAAGCATGATTTGAATAAATTTTGTGATCTTGCTAGATAAATCATTTTTATTTAGAGTTTAATTAGCATGTCAATGTTAGGAGGATTTATTGCTGGATTGATGGAATTAGAAGTATTAAATGGAGAAATTAAGATTAAGTTAGAATATAGCATGGTGTAAGTTAAATTGAAGAACTAAGAATACATAAGGGACATTTTTGGAAGATCACTAAAGGTTAAAAGGCTAAGGCATTACATGGAAGGGCATAGTGGACTTTTCTCATTCATTTAGGGTATTAGTGAAAGAAGAAAGTGTAGTCTTACATTTTAGAGAAGCAAAAATCGTGAGTGAAAGAAGAGAAAAAGATAAGTGGAGAAAGGAACAAAAACAAGCTAGGGTTTTTGGAGATCTTGAAGAATTTGAAGCTTTAACAAGTAAGTATGAGCATTTAACCCTTCTTGATTGTTAGATGAAGCATATTTAGGGATGGTTAGAAGTGAAAGTAAAGTGAATATGTGTAGGAAGTTATTGATGAATGGTATATGAAAATGTTTTGATCTTTTTGGTTGATGAACAAGTATAGCTTATGAATTGGTTTTGTGAATGATATTGGGTTGAAATGAAGTTAAAAATGAAGTAGAAGAGATAGTTTAGGTTTAAGATGGGATTTATATGAAAGGTGGGAAGTTAAAATCTGAAAAATGAAACATGTTCTGCGTATGCTCCTGTCAAAGTTCGCCGCGACCAACTTTCCTTGATTCGCCGCGGCCAACTTGTAAGGTTTCACGCGAACTTTTCTAAGTCGCCGCGACCAACTTTCCAGCACAGAACATGCTTCGGTATTTTGAGCATATCTTTTCCTATAGTTATCCAAATGGAATTATTTTTAATTTGGAGTAAACTAGAGACATAGGGCTACAAATTGTATGAAGGAATTAAGTCTAAATTCAGTATCTAAGCATTTAAATTTTGGGATGGAAGTTGGATATAGAATTATTGTTTTACCATGAGAAAGACTTTGAATTATTAAGGTATGACTTTCCGATTTATACAAAACGAAGCTGAATGAGGATGGAAATATTGACAAGCATAAGGCTCAGTTGGTGGCCAAAGGGTACGCACAAAAATATGATATAGACTATGGTGAGGTATTTGCACCAATAGCAAGATGGGACACCATTCGAATGGTACTGGCTCTTTCTGCACATAATGGATGGAGCAAATACCAACTTGATGTTAAAAGTGCATTTCTCTATGGGGAACTGAGTGAGGTTGTCTATATTGATCAACCTCAAGGATATCAGAAAAGAGGTGCCAAACAGAAAGTGTACAAACTAAAGAAGGCTTTATCTGGCCTTAAACAAGCTTCATGTGCACGGTGTAGTCGGATTGAAGCATACTTCCTACAAACTGGATTCAACAGATGTCCATATGAGCATACTTTATTTGTGAAAATTGATGGAAAAGGTATCATCCTCATTATTAGTTTGTATGTAGATGATTTACTATTTACAGGAAATGACATGAGCATGCTTAAAGAATTTAAGAGTTCCTTGGAGTGTGAGTTTGATATGATAGACTTAGGCAAAATGAGATATTTTTTGGGAGTTGAGGTCATTCAGGGAAGAGAGTGCATCTTTATTAATTAGAGAAAGGATGCAAAGGAGATCTTGGAAAGGTTCAAGATGGGAGAAAGCAACTCAGTAAGGAATCCAATCACTTTAGGAGTGAAATTGACCAAAGCAAGTTTGGGAAAGGAGGCAGATGCAAATATGTATAAATAAATGATAGGATGCCTGATGTACTTGGCAACTATATGGCCAGATCTAATATATTTAATCAGCTTGGTGAATATATTTATGGCAAGTCCCTCGGAGTAACACATACAGGTAGTAAAGAGAATCCTCAGATATGTAAAAGGCACTATGGATTGGGGTATTATGTACAGGAGAAATAACAATGAACACCTTGTTGCATACACCGACAGTGACTATGCAGGAGATTTGGATGATCGCAAAAAGAACTTCGGGGTATGTATTTTTTCTAAGCAGTGCTGCAGTATCATGGTCCTAAAAAAACAACCAATAGTCTCTTTGTCCACCACTGAAGCTGAGTTCATTGTAGCAGTTGCATGTGCTTGTCAAATGGTGTGGATGCACAGGATTCTAAAGATTCTTGGTCACACTGAGAATGGAAGTTCGATCATAAATTGTGATAACTACTCAGCTATAAAATTGTCAAAGAATCTAGTGCTTCATGGTAGAAGCAAACATATTGATGTCATGTTTCATTTTCTTCGAGATCTCAAAAAGAAAGGGGTGATAAAGTTAGTTCATTGCAAAACACATGATCAACTTGCTGATATTATGACCAAGCCTTTAAAACTCGAGGTATTTGAAAAGTTGTGTGAATTGTTGGGAATGTGTCCCATCTTTGATATAAATTGATTGCCTAAAGTGCATTCAGTTTAAGGGGGGATATGTTGGGAAAGTTGCAACTGAAGAATAGCTACCATTGAAGTTGTTGAAACGTTGTAGTTGTTGGAGCTGATACGTGCTGCTAGATTAGAAGTTGTTGGAGCTGATACGTGCTGCTAGATTAGGTGTATTTTACTATTAATAAAATCCCTGATTATTAGGGAATGCTAGTTATGCTTCTATTTTGATTTCGTTGCTTCTGTTTTGATCTTCTCAATGTAAGGCTTATTATTTAGCTAGTAGCCCATGTTTCAAGTTTTGAGTTACATGAAATGAAACTATATTTTGGTGCATATTGTGTGAGAGTTCAAACTAACGTAAATTGTATTCTCAATTAATAAATTATGCTTTTTAATAATAAAATGAAAATGTAATATATTATCTAACTGAATCTATTTAAACTTGCTTTTTTTCTTTTTCTTACCTGTCCTTTTTATTTTTATCATTAAGTATTTCAATAAGAAAATTAATAAGTAATCATTTATGCAAATTGATTAGTAATTTTGGAGTTGGTGAATAAATTCCTTCGTTCCATACGTATATGAAACTCTTTTATGATTTAATTAATTTTAAATTTTATAATTTTTAAAATTATTGAATAAGCTCTTCATAATTTTTTTTGTTTTTTAGAAAAATCTTCATTTCTAAACTACCGTTAACAGATTAATGACATAAACATTATAGCAAATTAAAATTAATAAATTAAAATTCATTTTAATCTAACTCTTAAATTTGAACTAAACTAAATAAACATAACCTAAATTAATAATTTAGAAAAGGATAATAAATTATCAAAAATATTTGATTAGTCCTTGTATATTATTCATATAATATATTTTTAATAATATTTTTTTGACGAAAGAATGATAGAAGAAAACTTTTTAAAAATTTTAAAATTAAAGAAAGTCTTTTAAATAATTTTATGCTGTAATAATTGAATGCCTCTGTTCAAAAGGAAAAAGTAGCTTAGCTTGGAAAAAAATTAGTAACAATGAACGATTAAAAAACAAAACTCAAAGTTTAGTCAATCACCCTTATTAAGCATAACATATTTAAATGCCAGCTGAACTGGATATTTAGGATTGCTTTTCCTTACATATAAATCATTCCCTTAAGGTATCACGGAAGGGAAAGAGCCTTTTAAGTTTATCCCTTTTTCTTTTAATGTTAATGTCATTCAGCAAAGTTGGTTACTAATTAATCAAAAAAAAAGGAAAGCCTCCACTTTATTGACCAACTTGTTTTCTGAATAATAGCCACCTGGATTTGTTAATTCTGTAATCAACAGTTTCAACCGACTATTTTGTTGGCATAGCACAACTGTTTCCAATTTCAGCACGTGACGTTTGATTATTCCAAAGGGATTATAGCCGAAGGCGTGAGTGGTCAATATTGTGTTTGAGTCAATTACATTTTCACAATAAAGTTCTCTGCTATTGCTAAATTTGTCTTTGGTTTTAGTTTCTAGAACTCACAATAAAGTTATCTGCTATTGCTACATTTAATACATCACTTTCGTCACTTACATGGTTAACTGAATTTGGCCACAAAGTAAAGTGTTATGGAAAGCGACACTTTGATTTATTACTCCTGTGCGTGTGTCTAAACTTTTGACTTCTCTTTATTTGTTGAATTCTATTTTTAGTTGGGTCAATCAACTATAGGAATCAGGTTTCTTGGCCAGATGTGCTTCTGTGAATGGTTAAATTGAAACGTTCACTTTCGTTCTATGTACATTTAGGCAGAGTAGCAACAACTTGATTGAACAAGCATATTCCTCTCTCTCAAGTCTGAAGCCTATCCTTACAGACTTGAACGCAACAATTAAACGAGCATGATCGGGTTATCTTCATATCAAGATTTCATGAGAATGCGTATTTTTTCCAATTCCTTGTACGTGCCCTTTTTCTAGGTGAGTTGGCTTGACTGAAAGCTAAATATACTAGTTTAATACTGGAGAGTCCTTCTTTCGAAGGTCTTCACAGGATGAAATGTGATGGACATCTGAAGAATGAAATGAGCTTGAATTTATTGAAAAGGATAGTGAACATGAGTGGATGCTGTCACAGTAGATAGAGAGTTCAGAATCTTTTACAGACAATAACGGATTCATACCCCGAACATCAGCCTCAAAGTTTCAGGTTTTTCGATAGAGCTTTCTTCAGATAAATAAAAAAAATGCCTATTATGTATTAGTAAAACTATTAATGTTATAAAAATGAAATATAGAATTTAATACTTGATTGATATTATTATTATTATTATTATTATTATTATTGCTGCTGCTACTGCTTAATATTTCAACTAACTAAAAATCAAATTGTAGACTTTTTTAAAAACTAATTAGACTTATAGCTCACTAAAAATAATTATAATTAATATTATATTAAAACTCAAGTTTTGGAACTTTTATTTTCCATAACATTAAAAGAAAATAAGACCTTATATATATTATCGAACAATTTTAAAACTTAAAATTTTAGAATATTGAAAAACTGTGTATACAAATGTATGCAGTTGATAAGATAATTGTTAAAATTTTAAATTAAAACCTACTACCAGTCTCTTTGACAAATATTGCATAGGAATCTCGTATTGTTCAAGTACACAGCAGAGCACTCTTTTGTCTCCAATTATCAATTATACAATAAAGCCTGCATTTAGAAAGCTGAATATTTTTTAGCTTCTGTCGGAGTAAGGAAAGAGTAAAAGCCAAATACAATCTAACCCCAGGTGAATTTGTTGAATTGTTCAAACTTCCTAAATTTGTTTCTCATCATCCAAACATATTGAATTAGCTTAGCAAAACCAACCCTAAACACCTTGCAATCTTCTTCACTTTTTCATTTCAAATCCATAATCCAAGATAGACATTTGAACTAGGTGAGCCTTCTATCATGCAGATCAGACAAGTTGAGAAATTGTCTCCACAATTGACTTGTGTGACCACAGTTAAAAAAGATGTGATCAAGTGATTTTGCTTCATAGGCACATAAATGACAATTGTTATAATAATAAAAATTTAAAATAATAAAATTTATTTATTTTTATTAATATTATTTTTCACATATTTTACGTATAAATAATTCATAATTGATATGATAAAAGGATCAATTAATCATCATACAAATATAAATTTAAGAATAACACAAAGTATTTAAAATATTATAATTTCGTCATATGATAAATAATAATTATATTAAAACATCAAATACAAAGAATTATAAATATCCATAATTCTCTAACAATTACAATTTACAACAAGAGTTTCTACTAAAGAACCAACTAGAAATGAAACCTGAAATAAAAATATTTACAATTATATTGCATATATAGACTTTAACATATATATCAAATATAAGTGAAATTAAAAGAAGAGGAGAAATAAAATCTGGAACTTCATTCAATCGAATACCCGCTTAATTTGCATTAATCTTAATTTTCGTTTGATACAAAATCTTTATCATTAAGATGAGCCTCATCATCACTATCTTTCAAATTCATTGCACTAAATGACATGTCAATACTTTCCCATCCAATATTATCTTTCAAGTCACTCTCATCTATTAAATTTGGCTCTTAAAAACCCAATATGTCAAATGATCGGTATGATCAAGGCAAATTGGATTTACAGATTTGCTTGTTCTATTAAGAGTCCTAATAAACAATCAAGTTAAATAATTAAAAATTATAAGAAATTATATCTAAATTAATAATGAAAATAACATACCTTTCCCAAAGCATTAAATTGTATAGAGAAAAGACCAAGTCAGCCAATCTTTTGTGTTCTAATCTATTCCTTTTTATGTAATGGATAAATTCAAATGTGTTTCAATTCCTTTCACACCATGTTGTATTCACACATTAGCATAGAATTTGAATTGCGAAACATTGCAAACTAAAACACCACTTTCGAATTGGTATCACCAAGCAATTGTAGGACAACAAAAGTAGCATTATAAGCAAAATAAAGTGATGATTACTTTTTAACAATTAAAAGAGGTGAAAAAATGTACCTGGATTAAGTTTGTCTCTTTGACGAATAGCAATTGACATCCCGAAATCATTATAAACATCTTTATAAATCCCCATTTGTGAGCTTAAGAGATCTTGCATCATCTCATAGGCAATAACCGTTGTAATAGTTAATAACATTCCCTTATTAACTTCAGCTTTCTTTGTAAACTTGGTCTAAAATAGACACTAGAATTCACAAATGTCCCAATTGCAAACAATGGAGAGTAAAGTTGCCTTTCCTATCTCTCATTGATGACTGTAAAATAAGGTGTGTACAAAGAAGACCTAATTTTCAAATTGACCTTAATTGCTTCCTTCACCCTCTCCATGACATTATAAAAATAACCCATTGTTGTCTTCTCATCACTATCAACTAGATAAAGTACCCTCACCAAAGACTCACAAACTCGGATAAAAAATTGAAATTAGGAAAAAAAATTATTATCTTCAAATATAATTCTAGAAACTTCCTATAACACCCATATACTCCCTGGAAGGATTTGCAGATGTTACCTAAGGTAGGATTTAAAACATATCAAAACAATATAAAGCATTGCCAGAATTCAAACAACCAATCATTAATTTTCCATACATACTCGACTTTAAACAAAATTTAACCAGCATACCGAATTCATTCAAATACATGCGTCAATTCATCTTGAATTAAGGTTATTACATTACAAACCCTTAAACAAAACAGTACATATTTTAAGTTCAAATACACTATGTATTACAATATTTACAAACTTTTAACAAAATACATCATGTCTCATATTATAACATACAACCCAAACATACATTCCCAAAACAAAACACATTCTTCGTTGACCATTGCGGTTGTTATTGTCCCAGTCCCTCCCATCTGAACCTACATGGGGCAAAACCACCGTGCTAAGCATAAAGCTTAGTATGGAATAACTAAATCATACATAAACTGGAAACTGTTTAACAGTCACTTAACATCCACATATACTGAATCAAATTATATCATAATCAATAATTAAAGGTTTATATTAAAGAACAATTCAAGCATAATGGATTTCAGAACAAAATATAATCTATCACTAGAGGAAATTTCTCATGCTAATGCCAATCATTTAAGTACCAGAATAGATTATACAGATGTCAGAACTGATTATCAGCATAGGGTATAACCCCTTCAGATCAGAATATGGTTTGTATCAAAGTAGACTTTGTTTTGTATCAATTCAGAGTTTATCATATATCAAATTAGAATTTTGTTTATATCAGAACTGAACATGTATCAGAATATAGAACAAGTTAGATTGCTAATCCTTTATACAGAAGTGGGTAGTGGGAATAATACAAGAGATACCATGATCAGTATCACAAAACAAGAGAGAATTATGTCTCAATATTAGGAGACACCAAAGTGCCAATATCAGGAGAGACTTATTTCTCAAACACCGAAGTGTCATTTTCAAAAGACACTGAAGTGTCGACACCTTAAATGTGTCTAGGAGCAGCTGCAGACACTTCTAGGCATGCCTGTTTACCCACGATTAGGACTTGATAGTTGTAAAACAATCCATTTCATATGTCACAGTCATAAGAAAAAGATACTATATCTTTATTCCACTTTCCTCAAATTGAACATATATATATGCACATCCAACTAATCATACCTTATAAGCATAATAATTTCCATTAATGTACCATTAAAGGCATTATGTATTTACACATTCCATATCATGACACAAAGTTCTAATTTGTATACAATTATATTCGATTCACATAACATATCTCTTTTCGAAATATATTGGTAATCATACGAACACATTATTAATTAACCTCACATCCTTTAAGTACTTACCTCCATTCCTAAATCATAACTCAATTATCTTTTTCTCCATTATTCTAACATCATATAGGTTCATTTTTAATCTCAATTAAGTTTAATTAAACCATTATTAAAAAGTCCTAACCTTATATATGTCAACAATTACACAATCAAGTTTAGCATTGTTTTCTATATTTTCTTAGAACATTTTTGAGTCAAATGATTACGGTCATTTTGACATAGAATTTGACGTTTTTAGACAATAAATTCTCTAAACAAATGTTCCTCTATGTCTTAAGTTTTAAAAGAAACAAAAATCATTCAATTTTGTTCATTATTCCATAAGTTATAATAAAAATACTACATACTATACACAACAATATGATGGGCTAGTGCATGATCTTGCTTGTGCACGATCATACACTCCTATGATTGAAGGATTAGTGCATGATCTTGCATAAGCACGATCATGCATTCCCATGCTTGAAAGGTTAGTGCATGACCGTGCTTGTGTACTATCATGCACTCCCATTGATTGAGCCCAAGTTTATTATATAAATTGGCGACATTTTCATTGATCTTTACTACACTTCTTGGCTCCTATTTCTAGATTTTATGCTTAATTTGACTCTTGAGTGTCTAGCTTTATTTTATGTAGCTTGAGAGTAAAATTTGCCAAAAATCAGTGTTAATTGTACTAATTAATTTTCTGAGAACAATTGATATTACAAACTACCATTTGTTCATTGTAGGAGACTCAAGGAGAAGAGACTCAAGAAGAAGATGTAGAGTCAAGGAAAGAGCTGAATTGAAGTCAACAAGTGAACAGGTGCAACAAGAAGTTCGTCGCGGCGAAAAGGATGTGTCACCGAGGCAAAGAATGAAGAATTCCAAGCAAAACTTTCGGGAATGCGAAAGCGGCCAACAATGTAATAAAATTTTTGGGAAAAGTTTGCCGCGACGAGCCTTCGAATACCTGAACCATTTTCGAAAAGTTACCCACTATGCAACCCTATCCATAACCCATTTTCTTTAAAAACCTACCACTTTATGTTAAAGAGAGCCGACATAGTATAAATAAAACACAAAAACACACTCTCACTCTCTCTAAACCTTCGAACACTTCCATCATCCACTCCTCTCCACTTCACCGTCAACTCCTCAACCGACAGCTGCTATCATGGATGCTTCCAGTAGGTTCTCTGTTGTGATTCTTCCTAGAGTAATGCTTGGCTAGGCACCTCTTTCCTCTTGAAAATGTACCAACGGCTAGAGTACAATGGGCTTCAAAGGGGAGTAGTTCATTCCATATTCAGCTACATTATTATGAACTCCTAGGTTTAGGATTTGTAATATGTAGTTGAATATTCTTGATTAAAGTTTAATCAAGTATTGGATATTTAATGTGTTATTGGATTTGTTGATGTAGAACTTGCAGCTTGAATATATGAAGTCTCATATATGTTTATTTGTGTTTTGGTTAATTCTCTTTTATTTGCCTAGTTGTGATATATGGAGATGATTCTAGATCCCAAATGACTTATTGCATTAGCTTACCCATTGCACACACTAAGAGCATTCAACAAGGTTTTAATAAATGGAGTTCATTGATTGAAACCTTGAACTTAAAGAGTTCTTTAAGGTTTACCATTTGAAACTTAGTGATTCACTCCTGTAAAAATTCGTTTTGAACGATGATAGCCAAAGCTCGTTTTCAAGAGGATATTATTATCATTTGATCGTTGTTTTCATTTTATCGCTTTTCTATTCCCAAAATCCAAAAACACTTTTCATTACATTTTCTTACAATCCACTTATTTTTGTCCAAATGTCCAAAGATTGAAAACCCCTTCTTCGTTGCTAATTTTGTTTGCATATCATGACATATAGGCTAGCTTAGTTCTGTTAATCTGGTTTCGATTAAGTGAAATGACCCAAGGTTGCATTCTATACTGTAATCCTTGGAATTAAAAATATTTTTGATTTGGCCTCCAAGGGTAAGAATGAAAAGGCTCGAGTTAAAATGACGTCATTGCCGAGGAACCAAGTAATTGGTTCTTTAGGTTAGCTGTTGTCATTTTCCTTGTTGCTAAGTGAGGTAAGGAACCTTAGTTTAGATTGCATCTTAGATAGTTTAGAATCATATTTGTTAATAGTACAGGATTACATTTTCTTTCATACCAAACTTTTTGCACGCTATATACTTAGCAAATTTACACATCATAGTTTTGAACATTTCTTTGTTGCTTTTTCATACATACATACTTGCACACTTTACTATTACACACACTTTCATACACAACACACTTGCATCCTTCACATTTTGCCTTTTTATGTGAATTTGTGTGCTTGCAAGAAATTTTTGTTACTTTCTATTTCATTTTAGTCCCATTTGAAATTGTTTCCATGCATCCCTAAGAAAGTTAAACTTCTACCTTTTTATCCTAAAATTAAGAGACGTTTGTGAAATATTAGGAAGGAGAGAAGAGAAAAAGAGTCTAGATGGCTAAGGAGTGAGAGTGAATCGATAGATAGAGTGATCATAGCTGAGAACCCAACTTTTCTACAAAACCCTAACTTTCATGTTAACCAACCTAGGAATGGTGATAATGGAGGTAATGGGGAACATGAAAGGGTTGGAGAGAATAATGGGATTCAACATAGGAGAACCATTAGGGAAGCAACTACTTCTGATGTTAATTATGATCCATTTACTGCTGCTTGTCCTAATTTTGATGTTAATTTTGAAGTTAAAGGATTACTCATTAACTCTCTTCCAAAATTTCATGGATTGATAGGAGAGGATCTATACGTGTATTTGCAATCTTTGTCTATGATCTGTCAGAGTATGAAGCCAGTGGGAGCCTCGCTTGGTCAAGTAATATGGAAGGTTCATCACTTATCACTAGAAGGAAAAGCCAGGGAGTGGTATATGAGTCTTTCGAGACATGTGGCAAATGCTTACCATAGTTGGGCAAATTTGAGGAAAGCGTTTTTGGAAAAATATTTTCCGACCTGCAGAACTTCATCGATGAGGAAGGATATCTATTCAGCACGGAAGGATTATAATGAATCCTTTTACCATTTTTGGAACCGCTTCCAAGATCTATTGTCCAAATGCTCCCATCACTAGATACCTGATGAGTAGTTATTGCAGTATTTTTATGATGGGTTGAAAAGTCAATATAAGGGTATGTTGGATGCGGCACCGAGAGGTTCTTTAATTGATCTTACAGCTACGGAGGCATAAGATTTGATTAAGAAGATGGCTTTGAATCATCAACAGTACATTGTTAGGGAGGCCAAAGGAGTGCATGAGTTGGGTATTATAACAACCCATTCCAAAAGAATGGAGAGTTTGGAGTCAAAAATTGACTCTTTAGAGAGTTATAGTGACCTCACAATTATCCTTTATCACTGCAGAACTAAAGAATCTGAATATGCATCGCCTGACATCTTTTATGGATCTTACTGCACCCAGTTGTGATACTTGTGGGTTGGTAATGCACATATCCAGTGTTTGCCGAACGATATGAAGAGGTTTCTGTAATGTATCCGGGGTAGACAAATCAAAAATGGGACCTTTACTCCAACACCTATAAAGAGGGATGGAAGGCAAACCCTAGGTTCAATTGGAGAAATGAAGAGGGAAGGGCACCAAATAGATTTCAACAAGGGGGAGGAGTTGGTACTTCCACTAACCAGTTCACAAACCATCAGCAAGCCCTGACCATCCCACCTAAGGAGGACACCAACAAACTACTGCATAATATGATGACTTTGATGAAGGAGGAAAGGAATTCTAACAATAATTAGTTCAATGCCATAGCTTCTCTAATTCAGTAAGACACATCAAAGAATGCTGCTCGGTTTAATGCTCTGGAAAAGAGAATGGAGCAATGGGAAACAAAAGCTGACAATATCAACTCCTTTGTCACCCAATTGTCCAATAACATGAGTGAGAGTCAAGCAAAAAGTAGTGGAGCTATCCCTTCAAACACCGTTATCAACCCCAAAAGTTTAAACGCAATAGCTCTTCGAAGTGGGAAGCAAGTGAAATTCCGAGAATCAGATGAGGAAGTAGTTGAGGAAAAGATTGACTATGATGAGTTGTCTTCCACGCAGGAAAAGAAGAAGAATTCTGAAAGCGCAAAAGAGAAAGCATTATTGGCTCGAAAGAAGTCCACAATTTTGAATGACAAAGGAACAAATTTTGAGAGCAACAATGAACCAGCCACAGCAGGGGAGCAAAGTGAGTCAAACAAGCATGGAGCCAATAAAGCCGATGGTAAGGAGGTAAATCTCAAAGACCTTCCTTTTCCTAAGTTATATTTGATGAGCAAACGAATGACTAACATTAAGTATGAAAAAGATATCATTGACTTGTTTAGTAAAGTGGAAGTCAATATTCCTTTGCTTGATCTTGTGTAATGTGTTCCTGCTTATGCCAAATACCTCAAAGACCTGTGTACCCATAAGAGCAAGTTTAGGCCAAATGAAAGAGTCCAAGTAAGCTCGAATGTGTCCGCCTTATTCAAGCCTCAAATCCTTGTAAAATGCCAAGACCCTGGATCTTTCACTATCCCTTGCACTATAGGTAAAGTTACCATAGGGGGAGCCTTGTTAGATCTAGGAGCAACCATTAATGTTATGCCTAAATTTGTTTATCAATCATCGGGAGTCAAGAATCTTAAGTCTACATTTGTAGTTCTCCAATTGGCTGATAGGTCTATTAGGCATCCTACAGGCATTATAGAGGATATTTTGGTCCAGGTCAAGGGTTTAGTTTTTCCAGCTGATTTTTATGTACTTGATCTGTCTTCCAAAGTTGTGCAGGATACTTCCTTGATTCTAGGTCGATCCTTTTTAAGGACTGCTAATACTATGATTAGCATGAAAGAAAGTACAATCACCATAGAGGTAGGAGATCAACTGGTGAGTTTTAACATGTTTGAGGCTATGAAACCCCCATGAGGATTATTCACTTATAGTAGTCAATATGCTTGATGTTGTTATTGATGATGCATGCTCTGAATTTGAACTCCAGCACGTTTATTATAACCCTAAACTGAACTCATTCACTGACGACTCCTTGGAAGAAGGATTGTTCGTTAATGTTTCAAGTAAACCGAGGAATATGGGCATTGACACCGAAGTGGCAAGTGAACAAGTTACCTCACCACAACATATCTATCAGCCTAACGTCCACCTGGAGATCTAGGATCCATCGTAGGCATCAGGTTGTTTATCCTCCTTCACTTACCACCTACTTCTGCTGCGTGATTGAATATGATATTGTGGATGCATGAGTGTATTTAATAAGTGTGGGGGAGAAACTACTTCAGTAGGACCTGGGTTTAATTTTCAGTTTATGCAATTTTAATTCAATAATTCATTTCCTCTTTTATATTCACTGTGATTTAGTTTGATGCATGACCTATCTTCTATGATTGAGGAAATTGGTGTAAACAGATGAATTGCATTTTGTTTTCAAATGCTTTAGGACTTTACAAATGAGCTGAACATCCTGTTGATTTTGTTCATTTTTCTCTTGGGAAAACTTCGCCTCAGTGTGGTTTACTTCGCTGCGGCGACAGGAGTAACATTCGCCACGGCATGACATAATTCTTTCACTGTAGAGTGCTCATTGTGGGAACATTCGCCACGGCGTGACTTAATTCTTTTGTCGCGGCGAGCTCACTTCATGGAATCTTCGCCATAGCGAAAGATCTATCTGTGCAAGACACCAAGTGAAATTGCATTTCTACCCTTCTTTTTCTTCTATTCTTCCATCTTCCCGTTGTCCTTTTTTGTAATTTCCCCTCCATTTCTTTATTAACCCACCGTTCCCTTCCTTATTTTTTTACTTCCCTCTAGTTCACTGCGGCAATCCAAACTCACCTTCATCAAATCACTTCTCCTTCATTCTCCTCAGTTCATTGCGTGTTCATCCTTCGTATTTATGCACCTCTTCGCCTCCTTTGTAAGTATCTCATCTTTGTTCTGCATCTTACTCCTTTGTTTTCATTTAGTTAGGGTATGTTTGCAGTGACGAGGAACTTTTCTTTCTCCGCAGCGAAGGACTTTTCTTCCGCTGCGGCATGGTAAGTGTAGCCTTCGCCGCAACGAACTTCATAGGTTCTCACCTTTTAGTAAATTTTGTTCAGTCCATTTTTTTATTTTTCTGTGTTTATTTTCTGCAGGAACATGCCTCGAACTAAAAACCCTACTCGTCATTCTCAAACGGTCTCACCTAGTTCATCCAATAATTCTGCTCCTTCCTATAGCGCTGATTCTGGTTTTGCCGACCTAGTCGAAAAGATAGACGCTAGGCCATTCATTAAATAGCGTCCCTTTCCTTTGACTACACGTAACAATCCTTTTATCCATCAATTGGTAAACTCTCAGCTTTAGGGATTAGTCCAACCAAGGGCTCAGGGCAATGATAAATTCGTTCACCATTCTCGATACCACAACACCTTAGAACTTAATTTCCATGGTGTAAAAACCCCCACTGCATTCACCACAGCAAGCATCCGTGAGCATTATAAGCTCCCTTCTATTCTCCATTGCCACTATGACTAGTTGATCCATCATTATCCATGGGACGATGTTATTCATACCGTCTGTCCCAAGGGCGCCATCTGGCATCAACCAAGGATTTATCAACGTTATCTTAAACATTCTGATCTTAGACCCAAAGCTCATCCTTGGCTCTACTTGGTTAGTAACAACATCATTCCGACCTCCCATATAGCTTACGTAACGAAACAGCAAGCCTTATACCTTTATCTTCTGATGACTAGTTGCCCAGTCGACATAGCTTATGCCATTATTTCTGCCCTTCATGATTCCATCACCACAGCCAAACTCACCAATGCCATCACTTTCTCCCACCTCATCATCGATATATTCCGAGCCCACAATGTCCCAGAATTCAACAATGACAGCTATTTTGACTCGGCTCCCCCATTTTGTTACGCCCGCCTTAAACAACCTTAAATCCAACCTCCTCCCCTTTCCACCCCACTTCCTGATGTTGTTACTAACCATACTGCTGCAGTGCCCAGCGAGGACGATCCTCCAACTCCAGCCCCTCAAGAGCCTATCACTTTACAGACCCTCGTTAGCTGAGTCGATGGCATTTCTGCAGACCTGGCTACCTTTCGGGACACCATACTTCAGGCCATCGCCCGTCATGTTCGAGATCAACGGTATCGTCAGTGGATGGATGCCTTGCTTGCCGAGTACCTGCACTTCTAGCTCCCTTCTGATGAAGATAACCCGCTTAGTAGTACCAGCCCATCAAGAGCAGATCCTTTTGATGCTAGGGATGATCACCCGATGGAGTAGTTTTAGTTTTCAGATGTCCAGTTCTATTTTGTAATGTCCAAACTTGTTGACTGCAATTTTCATATATAATTTTTTTTGCAATTTCAATATGTTGCTAATGAGCCTTTCACTTTCCCTTGCTTGCATATTTGTGTTTATTGTTTTTCAATATTGGGGACAATATGATGTTTCAGTATGGGGGATGTGTCAATTTGCCATTATTGTTGTCAATTGTGCATAATGTCAAAATTTTTTTTAACTTGGTGTTTGAGTCTTCGCTGCGGCAAAGTGCGAAATTAGATCTTTTTGCGCGGCGAACTCTTGGTTTTGCCGCGGCGACATTCTCTTATTCTACAATTCTCTATAATTAGATTATTGTCACTTCTGTATGATTTTATAAGTTTCAAAGTCGTGCCTATGTTTTTGAAAATATCTTCTATTCTTTAAATAATAGTCAGTTTTGGCTAATTTTATTTTCAATGTTTTCAACACAAAGTAAGTGAGGGTATGTTGACAAAGTAGCACTGTATGTTTTTAATTCTTGAGATTGTTAATTGAGATAGTACCCTTGTTGGAAGGATATTTGGACTTAAATTCTTTCATTGTTGTATGTATCTGCTTAATTTCATATCTCTCTAGAACTTGTTTTAATTCTTAATCAAAGCTTGATGAACTAGAATTTTGTTAACATGATAGAGGCATTCTTTCAAAACCCTATTGACCCTAACATAAACCCCATAAACACTTATCCATTGCTAGCCCTTTGAGCCATATTTTTGAGTACATGTACACATTTTCTTAAGGTGTCAATATTTTTATTCCTCATTCTCTTCTAGCTATCTCAATAAATTGATTAATAAAAAAATCAATCAAAAGAAAATATTGTAAATAAACAAAAACAAAAAAACAAAAAAAATTTCTCAAAACAAAATATTATGTCAAAAAAATAAAAAATAAAAAAAGATTATGTTGACATTTGTGTAAATCTTGTCTTATAGTTGACATCTATTTCATACTTAAGGTGCATGTACTCATATTTTTCTTTCTTCTTTCGTCCATTCCATCCATTTCATCTAACCTTCCATGCATTACAACCTTGAAACGCCCTCTTGATCTTTGAAATTATAGTTCTTATAGTGGAGAAGTAGAACTATCACAAGTTTATAGTAAAGAATGGACTAAGCAGATTTTAGAGTGAAATTATCCCAAAAATAAGTGAGATGAGAGCAAACACCTTGCCTTGAGTGAGATCTCTTTTGCTCAATCTTTTGGATTAAATTCTTATAGTGTTTATTTTCTCAGCACTCTTTCAGTCTGCTTTGATTGATTTATGAAAAAGTGATTTTTAACAATTTCCTACTCTTATTTTAAGCATGGTCGAGATTTTCTGTGTCTCTTTGACTCTTATAAACTTTGTCCAGGAGTACAAAGGTCTAAGTGTGGGGTAATTTGATTGAGCCCAAGTTTATTATATAAATTGGTGACATTTTCATGATCTTTATTTCACTTCCTGGCTCCTATTTCTAGATTTTATGTTTAATTTGACTTTTGAGTGTCTAACTTTATTTTATGTAGTTTGAGAGTAAAATTTGTCAGAAATCAGTATTAATTGCACTAATTAATTTTCTACGAACAATTGATATTGCAAACTACCATTTGTTCATTGTAGGAGACATAAGGAGAAGAGACTCAAGAAGAAGATGTAAAGTCAAAGAAAGAGTTGAATTCAAGTCAACAAGTGAACAGGTGCAACAGGAAGTTCACCGCGGCGAAGAATGAAGAGTTCCAAGCAAAACTTTCGGGAAAAGTTAGCCGCGGCGAAGATTTATTCTTCCGCCGCGACAAAAGCGGCCAATAATATAGTAAAACTTTCGGGAAAAGTTTGCCGTGGCGAACTTATCTATCGTCACAGCGAACATTCGAATACCTGAACCATTTTCAGAAAGTTACCCACTATGTAACCTGATCCATAACCGATTTTCTTTAAAAACCTACCATTTTAGGTTAAAGAGAGCCGACACAGTATCAAAAAAACACAAAAACACACTCTCACTCTCTCTAAACCTTCAGACACTTCCATCATCCACTCCTCTCCACTTCACCGTCAACTCCTTGATTGACAGCTGCTACCATGGATGCTTCCAGTAGGTTCTTGGTTTTGATTCTTCCTGGAGTAATGCTTAGCTAGGCACCTTTTTCCTTTTGAAAATGTAGCAATGGCTAGAGTACAATGGGCTTCAAAAAGGAGTAGTTCATTCCATGTTCAGTTATATTATTATGAACTCCTAGGTTTAGGATTTGTAATTTGAAGTTGAATATTCTTGATTAGAGTTTAATCAAGTATTGGATATTTAATGTGTTATTAGGATTTGTTGATATAGAACTTGGAGCTTGAATATATGAAGTCTCATATATGTTTATTTGTGATTTGGTTAATTCTCTTTTATCTGCCTAGTTGTGTTTGATATAGAGATGATTCTAGATCCCAAATGACTTATTACATTAGCTTACCCATTGCACACACTAAGATCATTCAAAAAGGTTTTAATAAATGGAGTTCATTGATTGAAACCTTGGATTTAAAGAGTTCTGTAAGGTTTACCATTTGAAACTTAGTGATTCACTCCCGTAAAAATTCGTTTTGAACGATGATGGCCAAAGCTCATTTTCAAGAGGATACTATTATCATTCGATCATTGTTTTCATTATATATATTTTCTATTCCCAAAATCCAAAAAAAATTTTCATTACATTTTCTTACAATTCACTTATTTTTGTCCAAATGTCCAAAGATTGAAAACCCCCTCATCTTTGCTAATTTTGTTTGCATATCTTGACATATACGCTAGCTTAATTCCATTAATCTGGTTCTGATTAAGTGAAATGACCTAAGGTTGCATTCTATACTGCAATCTTTGTAATTAAAAATATTTTGATTTGGCCTCCAAAGGTAAGAATGAAAAGGCTCGAGTCACCCATGATTGAAGGGTTTGTGTATGATCATGCTTGTGCACGATCATGCACTCTTGATATGCTCTCAATTTTGTAAAACTCATGTCTCTCAATTATGTTATCCAAAAATTAAAAAATTAATACCTTTAGAAAGCTAAAAGTATAAGATACAACCTTTTTGAAGAAAGATTTGTCCAATTGGGCCTACGTAAATACAGTTTAATCGTTGAAAAATAGGACACAAACTTCCATAAGGGACAGTGCTGCAGGTAAAGCCAAAACTCAACTTCAATCTAAATTTCCAAGCCCTTAGTGATAGAATTCAAATTCGACTTCTTCATGAAAGTTGTAGATAAATGTATCTAGTTTAATATTAATTTAAAATAATCCCATTTTGATGTCTACAGGTCAAGATATGACTGAAAAATTGATGGATCTTCAGTGGAACCACACCTTTTAATAAGTACCCAACACCTATCAAATTTTTGGCCACAATTCTTCATTAATTCAGTACACATTATATCCACTTCAAACATCAAACAATACATGTTCTATCATGATACCAAGTTTAGTACTCCCTTTCCTTACTAAAATTGAAATTCAACTCCAAGAATCTAGCTAAACTAAGCTTCCAAACAACCAGCACATACCTAAGTTTAACGTGCAACTTTCAGCGTTAACAAGGTAATAATACATAGAATCACATGACTTACTTATTAATGAAATAACTTACAAAGATTACAAGGGTTGATAATTCAAATTTAAGAAAAATTCCAAAATTTAAGATAGGATGAGAGGTTTCGGTGGAGAAGAGCAAGAATAGAGAGAAAACTGAAAACATCAAATGGGTTGGAATGATTCAGCTCTTGCTTTGCAAGGTGTCCTAACCTTGAAGGGACACATGTCCTTCCATAAAGTGACCTACATGGAAAAAATAGGAGTGAGCCAATTGTCTTCTCATCATGCTGCCATATGTCAATGCATTAGTCATGCCAAATGTCACAATTTTATTAGTCCATTTGTCACTCACCAATGCTGCCAAAGGTCACTCAAAGTATAGGCTTAGTCATACTAATTTCCATGTACCAACTTATCTTGTCACTTCACAATTTTTCCTAGTCCAAATGTACATTTAAATACCTCAATTCTATAATGATCATAATTAATTCCAAATTACTAGCTATAATCCATCCATACCAAAAAAAATTCAAGTCATATGGAATTCTTAATCATATCACGCTTTTAAAACCTATCATTCATGTACTTTTATGAACATGTAACATTTCATCTAGAGTATATTTTGGGGCCTTACAATTATCTCCCCCTTAAAAGAATTCTATCATCGAAATTCATACCTGATTAGAATAGTTGAGGATACTAAGCTCTTATGGTCTCTTCTAGTTCCTATGTTGCTTCCTCAAGCCCATGATGTTGCCAGAGTACTTTCACTAATGGTATTTGCTTGCTCCTGAGTTGTCTAACTTCTCTGGCTAAAATAGATACAGGTCCTTCTTTATAAGACAAATCCGATTGTACTTGAATTTCTTGAACAAGAATCTTATGTGTATCATCAAATTGATAGCTTCTCAACATCAAAACATGGAACACATCATATAACTTGGCTAACTCTTCAGGAAGAGTTATAACAAGCTACTGGTCTGGCTCTCTTAAGAATCCCATAAGGACCGATGTATCGAGGATTGAGCTTACCTTTCTTCCCAAACCGAAGTATGTTCTTCCACAGTGACACTTTTAGGAACACCTTATCACCTACCTGATACTCAATATCTTTCCTTTTCAAATCAGTATAGGAATTCTGCCTATCACTGGCAGCTTTCAACATTTGTTGGATAACTTGAAATTTTTATTTAGTATCTTTCACAATATCAGGCTTGATCCCCTTGTTTTCAGTCAATTCAGTCCAACACACCGAAGTTCTACACCTTCGTCCAACAGCACTTCATAAGGCACCATGTCAATGCTAGTCTGATAACTGTTGTTGTAAGTAAACTCCATCAAAGCAAGATAATTATCCTAACTTCCTGAGAATTCCAACACATAACCCCAAAGCATATCTTCTAATATCTGGATAACCTGCTCAGATTGTCCATCTATTTGGGGATGGAAAGCAGTACTGAACTTAACTTGAGTACCTAAAGCCTTTTGTAGACTTTTCTAGAATCTCAAAGTAAATCAAGGATCACAATAAGAAACAGTGGATAGTGGCACCCTGTGAAACCTCACTATCTCATTCATATATAGATGTGCAAGCCTATCCAATGAATAATCTGGATGAACAGGCAGAAAGTGAGTAGACTTGATGAACTTATCAATAATCACCCATACAACATTATGCTTCCTCTAAGTAAAAGGAAGTCCCATGACAAAATCCATGCTAATGCTATCCTGTTTCCATTGAGGAATAGAAATAAGATGCAATAAACCAAATGGAACCTGATGTTTAGCTTTAACTTATTGACATGTAAAACACTTAGCTATGTAATCCATAACATCTCGTTTTATACCTGACCACCAATAATGTTGCTTCAGATCTTGATACATCTTATTTCCACCAGGATGCATAGTGAAACAGTATTATGAGCCTCAAATAACTTCTTTTTTAGTTAATCATTAGCTGGCACACAGAACTTATCTTTATAATACAAATCATCATCTCCTTTTATAGAGAAGTTAGGTCGTTTACCTTCTCGAGTCGCCAAGATAAGTTGTTGCAACTTATCATCAACTTTCTGAGTATCATAAATTTCATGCCTTAAAGTAGGCCTAACTTTCAACTGAGTTATTAAAGCTCCATCATATACAAGTCCTCTTTCACTCTATTTCACTGACAATGCTGAAATAGTCTTCCGACTCAAGGTATTAGCTACGACATTAGCCTTACTCGAATAGTAATCCACAATACAGTCATAGTCTTTAAATAGTTCCAACCAACGTCGTTGTTCTAAATTAAGTTCCTTATGAGTCAACAGATACTTCAAACTTTTATGATCTGTGAAAATTCTACACCTTTCACCATATAAGTAGTGTCGCCAAATTTTCAAGGAAAACACTACTGCTGCAAGATCAAGATCATGTGTAAGGTAGTTCTGTTCATGTGGCTTTAATTGCCTAAAGGAATAAGCAACTACCTTTCCATCCTGCATCAAAACACCCAAACCATTTCTAAATGCATCACTAAACATAACATATTCCTTACTAGAGGTAGGTTGAGCCAATATAAGAGCTTCAGTAAGCATATTTTTCAGTTGATCAAAATTATTCTGGCATCTATCAGACCATTCATACTTCACACATTTCCATAGTAGTTTAGTTAAAGGGGATGCTATCACCAAAAACCCGTTCACAAACCGATGATAGTAACCCACCAAACCTAGAAAAGTTCTCACTTCTGTTACATTTCGTGGGGGCTTCTAGCTAACAATTGCTTATATCTTACTAGGATCAACTCTAATCCCTTGAGAAGAGACAACATGACCTAGAAAAGATATTTCTTGAAGCCAGAAATCACACTTGCTCAGTTTAGCATACAACTATTTCTCTCGTAGTGTTTAAAACACAATTCAGAGATGCTCAATATAGTCATGTTCATTCTTAGAATATACCAGGATATCATCTATAAACATTACAACAAACTAGTCTAAATATGGCCTGAATACTCTATTCATCATATCCATAAATGCCGCTGGAGCATTAGTTAACCCGAATGGCATTACCAGGAATTTGTAATGTCCATAACAGGTCCTAAATGGAAATTTTGATATATCCATATCCTTTACTCGAAGTTATTAGTACTCCGATCACAAATCTATCTTTGAGAACACTCTCGCATCTTTCAACTGATCAAACAAGTCTTCAATTCTTGGCAGCAGATACTTGTTCTTCACTGTGACTCTATTCAATTGCCTGTAATCAATGCACATCCGTAGTGTACCATCCTTTTTCTTAACAAACAAGACCGGTGCTCCCCACAGTGAGACATTGGGTCGAATGAACCCTTTATCTAGAAGCTCTTGCAATTGCACTTTCAACTCCTTCAATTCAGTAGGAGTCATTCTGTACGGTGCTCGGGATATAGGAGCAGTTCCAGGCATGACTTCAATAGACAACTTTGCTTCCCTTTTAGGAGGGAGTCTAGGTAATTCTTCAGGAATCACATCTGAAAATTCACTCACCACTGAAATATCTTGCAGTTTATCACCCTCCTTTTTAGAATCAAAAACAAAAGCTAAGTAGGTTTCACATCCCTTCTTAAGGAGCTTTTGGGCTTGCATAGGAGATACCGGATTAGCTAAAGAACTAATGCGGATGCCATGCAATACTATTTCAGGCTAATCAGGCTTTTTAAGCATAACTGTCTTAGCATTACAATCAACCACAACCTGATGCTTGGACAACCATTCCATGCCCAAAATCAAAATAAATTCATGAAAAGGTAATCTAATCAGATCTACTATATATTCATATCCTTAGTTTATGACAGGACAATTTTTATACACATGATTAACCAACATACTACTAACCAAAGGACTAGTCACATAGATGTCATAGTTTAACTGATCTACAGGCATCTCTTAATCAGAAATTTCTCCAACACAAATATAAGAATGAGAAGATCTAGGATCAATAAGTGCATACATTTTAAAATTAAAGAGAGAAACAATACCCGCAATGACTTCAGGTGCGTCTTGATCCTTGTGATCTTTCAAAGCATAAGCTCGAGTTAGAGCAGAAGGCACAACTGGTAGGTCAACAGTTTTCAAATAAGTACTCAGTTAAATATGATATGACTAGATCCTCAACAATCTCTACCTCATCCTCTATTTCCAGCAGGTGCATGAGAGGCCTCCCTATTAGCTTGTGTTATCTGAGAATGTCTCATAGGGCAATTTCCTATCAAATGATCAATACCACCACATTGGAAACACACGTCTGTAATTCTCCAACAAGTGACCTAATGATGACCGGAGCAATGAGGACATTCTGAAGGACCAGAACTTTGGCCTGTTGAGGAACCCTTAATAGAAGCAGTCGATGAGGGAAAATTTTATCGTCTTCCCCTAGCTACAGATCTCTAAGTAAATTCGGGTGAAAAGGAAACACCTTTACGACGTCACTTACCTAAGGACTGACCTCCTTTAACAAAGCCCCTTTGTTGAACTCTTTCTTTTTTCACCATCTCTTACCTCTCTATTTTCATAGCAGCTTGCACCAACTAATGGTAATTTACTTGCCGTAGTAAAGTGAATGCTGTAAGATGATCCTTGATCAAATTATTTAAACCATCCTCGAACTGATGACATCGAAACTCCTCAGTAAGTACTGGTTCAGGTGCATACTTGCTGAGCCGATTAAATTCTCTGTCATATTCAGCAGTAGACAAATTCCGTTGCTTTAAGTTCAGAAACTACTTCCACTTCTCCTTTTTATAAGCCTCCATAAAATAATTAGCTTTGAACTCTTGGGTAAAAAATCCCAAGTCAGAGGCACCGGTAGCTGAGGATTTCTTAAAACGAACTTCCACTACTCGTAGGCTACTCCTTGAAGAAGAGAGACAACACAGTGCACCATCTGATCTGATGGAAAACTGATTTAATCTAATACCCTCTTTAGTTTCTCTATCTAGAACTCAGTTCTTTTAGATTCCTCTAAAGATGTCCCAGTAAATTCCTCAGCTCCATACTTCCACAACTATTCAATCGGAGCCTTTTGTATGGTTATACAGTGTAGTAATGTTATCATATCCTAAGACAACTTAACTAATGCCTCACTCTGAGCTAGAGGAGGTGGTGGCTCTTAGTTTCACGTCGATTGACCCTAGAAGGTCCGAAGATAGATGGATGAGGTTGTTCAAGATTATTACTCTTAACAACCTCGTCAACGACTTCATAATATCTTTCCATATTTAATTATTCAATCAAAACATAGGATAAACCGAAAATAGGCCAAACACAACTCTTATATCTAAGTATAAGCACTAGTTAAGCACTGATGACACTAGAATCACCTAAACCATGCACTGATACCAAACAATGTAACACCCACATACCATCAGGAAGGATATGCGGATGTTACCTAAGGCAGGATTTAAAACATATAAAAACACTACAAAGCGTTGCTAGAATTCAAACAACTAATCATTACTTTTATATACATATTCGATTTTAAACAAAACTTAACTAGCACACCGAATTCATTCGAATACATGCGTTAATTCATCCTAAATTAAGGTTATTACATTACAAACCCTTAAACAAAACAGCACATATTTTAAGTTCAAATACACTTTGTATTACAATATTTACAAACTTTTAACAAAATACATCATGTCTCATATTATAACATACAACCCAAACATACATTCCCGAAACAAAACACATTCTTCGTTGACCATTACGACTATTATTGTCCCAGTCTTAAAACCCTCCCATCTGAACCTACACTAGGCAAAGCCACTGTGCTAAGAATAAAGCTTAGTGGGGAATAACTAAATCATACATAAACTGGCAACTGTTTAACAGTCACCTAACATCCACATATACTGAATCAAATTATATCATAAGCAATCATTAAAGGTTCATATTAAAGAACAATTCAAGCATAATGGATTTAAGAACAAAATATAATTTATCACGAGAGAACATTTCTCATGCTAATGTCAATCATTTAACTATCAGAACAGATTGTAAAGATATCAAAACTGATTATCAGAATAGGGTATAAACCTTTTATATCAGAATATGATTTGTATCAAAGTAGACTTTGTTTTGTATCAATTTAGAGTTTATCTTATATCAAATTAATATCAAATCAGAATTTTGTTTATATCAAAATTGAACATGTATAAGAATATAAAACAAGTTAGACTGCTAATACTTTATGCAAAAGTGGGTAACGGGACTAATACAGGAGATACCATGATTGGTATATATATATATATATATATGCACATACAACTAATCATACCTTATAAGCATAATAATTTCCACTGATGTACAATTAAAGGAATTAAGTGTTTACACATTCCATATCATGACACAAAGTTCCAATTTGTAACAATCATATTCGATTCACATAACATATCTCTTTTTGAAACATATTGGTATTCATAAAAACACATTATTAATTAACCTCACATTCTTTAAGTACTTACCTCCATTCCTAAATCATAACTCAATTATATTTTTCTCCATTATTCTAATATCATCTAGGTTCATTTTTAATCTCAATTAAGTTTAATTAAACCATTGTTAAAAGTCCAAACCTTATATATGTCAACAATTACACAATCAAGTTTAGCATTCTTTTCCAAATTGTCTCAGAATAGTTTCGGGTCAAATGTGTATGGTCATTTTGACATAAAAAGTAACATTTTTTGTGCTTCTCACTATTGGAATGAGCTCACTGGGTTAGAGCAATTCGTTGTCAAAAATGCCCACAACAACATAATAAGGACCCAGGAGCACTTGTTGGTACACAAATTCATATGTCAACTAGTTTTTAATAAATCAGAAACCAACAAGTGTTGAACAAAGGAACTCTTTATGTTGTGGTGCATGGATCACAACATTCTTGTGTGCAACTCCGCATATGTGCTGAATGTTATTGTTGCAACTCTTCATAAGAGGAGCAACAATCTAGGTATGCGGTACCTAGTGCCCGCCATTACTGAGTATTATGACGTAGGCTATAGTGGTTTAACTGTCCTGCTCCCAGACTTGTTAAATCATAATCATTTATGACGTGCTGAAATCCTTAAGTCCTATATCATGGAACTTTGGGATATCAGTTAAAAGATGCATGTAAAGATCAAGGCTAGTTAGGTGAGTTCGAGTACAGTGCCACCTTAGCAAGCAGAAGAGGACTCAACTAGTGAAGAGTCCGAAGAGGAAGAAGAGACAGAAGAACTAGCATAGAAGAAAGTTTTAGATACAATCTCTGCAAACAATAAGGTGATTCCAGATACACTTATAGAGAACTCCAGAATGATGAGGGAGATGGCCCGAACTCAATAATATTAGAGCCGAGATATATATCGTATACATCGATATTTTAAGGCTAAGGGCATTCAATTGCCACCTCCAACACCATCCCCATCTCCATCATCATGAAACTTTGTCTAAACCCCTTTCCTTTTCAAATTAGTATTCATCTTTGTTTTTATTTTTTGTTTTATTTTAATTCATGTTTTTCTTTTCTTATATGCTTATTTGTTCCCTTCTCACATTAAGGACAATGTGCTGTTCATGTGTGGGGAGGGTTATGTGTTTTGCTTTATATGTGATTTTGCATATGGTATGATAGTTGTTAGGTTACATTTTGTGAATTGTTTGAATGTACCAATGTCTTAAATGGATTGGAATTGATTTAATTTTGAACACAGTGTATTAGGTTATGAAGAATCATTAGCTCGTAACAATTAGTGAATTGGGGTCTTTCGCTAAATATACAGATTAATTAGCATGTAGTGTGAGTTTTTCACCCTCTAAATTGTCACATTCATTTATAATTTAAGGCTTTTTAATGTAAGTAGATTTACTAGTATTTTTATAGAAACGAGTAGCTAAAACAACAAGGTAGGTAATATAAAAAAATCATGTTTGTTAAATAAATAACTATTTCACTGACCTTTAGGTTATGAATAGAGCTAGTAGCCAGTTGAGAACGTGATATAGCTAAGTAACTGGATCGACACACATCACAAATGTATGTCTTCGAGTAAAAAGCTATAATGATGTTCCAACCAAGCAGCTTAATAAAAATATGACTTAGTTGAGTAACCAGATCGACATTCATTACCAATGTTTGCCTCCGTGTAAAAAGACTAAGTCCACGTTCAATAAATAAATAAATAAAATAAAAATTGTATTTTCTAATAAAAACCTACTGAACTTGTAATAGCTTGACTTTTCATGAAAGCGTACTTAGGAGCAGTTATAGAGTCTGAATAACTAAAGAATTATAAATGTGTGTGAGCAATTGAAAAGGATAAATAAATTAATACCTGGATCTCAATTAATTTGTATATTTAGTTTAAAGCCTTTAGACACAGATTTTCCATGTTAATGATTTTATATAACTTGAATGATTATATTTAAAGTTAAATTTATTTCATGAAGTTGAAGTCATTGTCTCATTACAACATTGTTCGTTGTGTGTTTGTTGTTTTGTTTGCTTGAGGACAAGCAAATGTTTAAGTATGGGGATGTTGATAGATGTGAATTGCATCATATTTTAGGGCTTAGTTTGTTATAAATTTAAGTGTTAATTTCATCGTTTAGTATGTATTTAGTTAGAATTGTGTAAGTTTGTTAATTAATATTGTTTAAGTGTTTTTTATGGGTTAGTCAAGTTTTTGAGTTCAAATATTATGTTTTTAAGGTACCTTCATGTGTTTGTTAGTGTTTTAGGGTCAACATCGAAGAACGAAGAATTTTCGGAGACATTCAGGTTGAAACAATGGCCCATGATCATGGCGCAGTAGGCCATAATCATGACAGAAGCACTAGAGCTAGCACACAATCGTGGCCCATATACCACGATTGTGACAGAAGACTGTGACATAACCCATAATCGTAGCCTCAGAAAGGTTAGATGTATCCCATTATTGTGGCATGCAGGGGATAGTTGTGATTTGCATAATGTTTTAGGGTTTAATTTGTTCTGTGTTAAGTGTTAGTTTGAGTGTTTAGTGTGTATTTAGGTTTTAATTGTGTTATTTTATGTGTTTAGGTGTTTTTATGGGTTAGTATGAGTCTTTGAGCTTAAATGTTATGTTTTTGAGGTACCTTGATGTATTTGTTAGTATTTCAAGGTCAACGGTAAAGAACGAAGAAGTTTTATAGACTTTCGGTCTGAAACCACGACCCATAATCGTGTCACAATAGGCTATGATCGTGACAGAGAGGTCTGATCTAGGCACGATCATGACAGAAAGGATTAGACGCTGGCCACAATCGTGGCCTGTGTTGGACAGATGCGAAAATAGGTGAAAATGTCAAGTTTTGAGGAACATTTTAGACCATTTCGACCTCATACAAACCCTAGGGCTGCCAAGCTATTTAAGGAACATAAAGAAAAAAAAAGAGAGCTTCTGATCAGCCACACGACGAAACCCTAAAGGAAAGAACTTTGAGAGATCAAGAAAGAGACAAAGGAAGAGAGAAGAGGAAGACGACGTAGACTTGATGTGCTTCCCGAAATCAGAAGCTTTCTGAAGTCACAGCCTCCCATTGTCCATTCGAGTTCTATTTCCTATGTATTTCAGTTTTATTTGATTATATAATTGGGATATATAGTTTGATGATAGAATTGAAATATGATTGATGTTCTATACTCACCTTTGGAATATTATTTTTGATTTAATGAAATTTGATTGTTTTATGTGTTTATTGAATTAATTGTGGCTTAATTCTACACTTCATATCTCGATAATAAACTGAGAGGGTGAATTGAAAAAATTATTAAATTAGGCCAACGAGAGTTAGGTAATTTAATAGATTCAGAATTAAATCACATTAGTAAATCTTATGTGGAGAGATTACATATAGGTTTCCAATTGTTTATTAGAGAACTTAAGAACTGATTAGGTTTTGGATCAGTTGTTAATTGAGAGATTATAGGTTCCCATAGTCAGATTAGGGTTTATGCTGTAGAGTTCAATTATAACTTGAGAGAGAGTAATTAACCTTAGGATCATCTAGAACTATTAATTCGATAAATCGTAATCGATTAGGTTGGCATTAAAGATAAATAATTTTCCCTTTCCATTTTTTGGTTAACTCACTAGGTTGAATTTTAAGGTGTGCTATCATTACTCAACAAATCAATCAATTTTTGTTATTTAAAATTCATTTTTAATTTGAAATTGTTAATCGTTGTTCGTGATTGTTTTTGTTAAGTGCTAACTATCAATTATTGCTTTGGTTAGTTGATTTGATTTATTTGGTTTTCGTGTTTAAATTCATTGCTTGTTAAATTTTTGTTTAATACTTTCTGACCTTAGATTTTAGGATTAGATTACTCCTCCTCCTAGGATCAATACCTTAGGTATTACGCGAATGACCCGTGCACTTGTGATATTATCGAGGTTAAAAATATTAAAACTTAGCATGCATAAACCTGTAATTAGCAGGGCCACGATTGTGACCTGCATCGAGTAGATGTGTAAACAACTAAAAATGTGAAGTTTTATTGGATTTTCAGACCTTTTCAACCCCGAAAAAACCCTAGGGCTTCTCAAAATACAAAATGTATTTAAATAATAAGAACAATATAAAGAAGGAAGCTTTTGTATTAGCCTCAATTTAGAAACCTAGAGAGTTCATCGAGAGATTGAGAAAGAGAAGAAGGAAGAGAGAGATAGAGAAGAAGCCTACACAAAGTACTTCTCAGAATAGGAGGTTTCCCATCATTGTTGCCTCCGTCATCCATTTCGATTTTATTTCAATTTTATAATCGTATAGAATGGGGATAGTCGTTAATGATAGGATTGTTTGAATGTTGAGAATTTTCTAAACTCACCTTTGGGTTATTTTATCTTTGATTTATTGAAACCCAATTATTATGTTTTTACTAGATTAATTGTTATTTAATTTCTACACTTGCTTAATTCGGTTCTAAGTTGAGAGGGTGAACTAAGTGAAATATTATTAAATTAGGCTAACTGAGAGTTAGGTAATTTAATAGAATGAGAATTAAATCAAATCGACAGATTTGTGTTAAGATAGATCTTGGATAGGTTTTCGATATTTTTTGGACAACTTCAGATCTAATTTAGGTTTTGGATAGATTTTTAATTGAGAGATTGCAATTCCTATAATCTAATTAGGGTTTGTAAATTAGAGTTAATGGCTATAACTGGAGAGAGAGTAATCAACCCTAGGACCGTCTATAATTAGTAATCTAGTAATTCATTATCAGTTAGGATTTCATTAAAGTCAGATGAAATTCCCCTTTCTCTCAGTTGGCAGTTCTTATATTGATTCTTGATTGGGTATTGCATCTGCTATTTTGTTTATATTTCTGAATTTGATTTTTGGAATTGATTGCATGATTAAAATAAATTCTTATCTTAGTTTTGTTCATTTTGAATTATTTTTAATCATGTTGGCCTTATATTTTAGGTTTAGATTAACCCTCCTCGTACGATCTACACCTTAGGTACTACGCGAACGACCCATACGCTTGCGAAATATTGAGATTAAAATATTAAAACTTATTCATATCAGAAACCTACGATCATAGACACACAAGTCGAACGCTGCATCTAGACATTGTCGGACCGTCCAGGCAATAATATAATTTAGAGCGTTCTACGAGTAACCTAGATGTTCTCACTAGGATTGATATATTTCTATTTAACTTCCAACTATTGAACTGTTAATGATCTGTATGTCACAATTTCGGACATTAATGGTCCGAGGAGTTTGATATTTGGGAATATATTGGAAGTGTTCTAATTTCATATGAATTTAAAAGATATATGTATTCTCAACAAATTGTTGAATGTCGAACTTTGGTCCGATGAGCATGTGAATCTGATTGTGCATCTAAATGAATATTATTGATAACATATTTTGTGATTTGATGCATCATATTAATATGCATGATCAGATAAAAGTGTTGTGACCAGAGCAGCCAGTCTGAAAGAGCTTAAAGCTCATAAATGTGCACGTAGAGCCACTAAATCCTTGATTAATGAGCCTAGTATCCACAATGAATAAGGGACAGTATCTAAAAAGAGCCCAATATCTACAAGAGATATGGGACAGTGAAAGACATTTGGTCACAACAAAATAACAAAGAAAGTGGAGTCTCATATACATATACATTTATACATATATGATTTTGAAAATATTTCTAAATTGTGATGATATTGTGATATGCCATATTTTTATACATTTGATAATATAATTGAATTCTTTTGAAAAGATTATACAAAATGAGTGTAATCCATGATGAATTGTTGAGATGAGAAATATTGTGCATTTGATTTATATTTGAAATGATTGATATTCTGAATGAGTGAGCGTATCGAGGATGATTCACTCACTTATTTAGCGAAACTCATGAAAAATGTAACGTGACTTTTCAGGTATGAGAGACAAGACCTAGTTCCTAGGATAGTTTAGAAAAACATTTTAGATTAAAAAATGACTCAAAGGTCTGTTCAATTGACATTTGAGGAGTTGTAGATTGTTTTTATGTAGTTTCTTTTGTCATGTAGAACTTTTTGTAAAAAGAGAGTAAACATCTCAGATATTTGTAATGATTTAAATATTTGCTTGAATGACTATTATGTAAATTATCTTAGTGAATGAAATGGAAAAGTTGCCTTTCAATGTTTGTAAAGTGTATGATGCCATAATAAGTGTATAAGACTGCTCTAACATGCCATTGTCATAGTGTAAGATTGTTCCAGGTGTTTGTCATAGTGGAAGACTATTCCAGATGTCTGTCATAGGGTAAGACTATTCTAGGCAATGCCACTAGACCCCGCAGACTAAAGTGGAAAGATTTTTTGAAGGTGTTTAGAGAGAGTTATATGCCCAAGATTTATCTAGATAGGAAGATGAAAGAGTTCTTAGATCTAAAGCAAGGCAATCTTGCAGTAGCGGAGTATGAGATAAGATTCAATGGGTTGATGGGGTATACCACTGCCTTGATACCAATTGAGGAAGATAAGTGTAGACAATTTAAGGATGGGTTGAACATGGAAATCAGAACGAGGCTAGCCATTTCTAATTTGGGTAGATTTATAGAAATACAAATGATCTAGATTAGAATCGAATAGTTGTTGAAAGATGGTCAGGGAGAGTACAAACAAGTGTCTAAAGAAAAGAGTTAGGTTGAGTCTCATGTTGATTCTGGAAGGAGCTTCAGTAAATGTCAGAATAGATCATCTCAATTTTAAACTAGATCGAGACAATCGGGGTTTAGATCAAGAGGTGGTTATGTTCAGGCTAGTAGAGGTAGAGGACAAGTGTCAGGAGGGCAATCACAACAGATGCCTAATTGTGAACACTGTGGAAAGAAACATGGTGGTAAATGTTGGAGGTTATTGGGAGCTTGTTTTTGTTGTGGCTCTTTTGAGCATCAGATTAGAGATTATCCTGAGGCTTTGTAACCACAGTCTGGAATGAGAGGATGAACAATAAATGAGACAACGATCTAGCAGAGTAGAGCTATTAGGTCAATACAGAGAGGCAGAGGTAGAGATAGAACATAATCAGTAGGTCCTAGTGTCAGGACAGAGGTGCGAAGTAATCAGCCGCAATCTCAGGCCAAGATCTATGCCATCACTAGACAGGAGGCACAGAACTCCCCAAATGTGGCAGTAGATGTGTTGAATGTCTTTAATTTTCAAGCATTTGCATTAGTAGATCTAAGATCTACATATTCACTCATCACATTGAATCTAGCATCTAAAATACATTGTGAGAGAGAAATGTTGAATTGTGATTTAGAGGTGAGTACACCGATAGGTAGTACTACAGCAATTGGAGAGTTGTGTAAAGGGTGTAGCATTCAGATTGATCAGGCGAAGTTAAAAGCCAATATGATAATATTGCAGTTGAGGGAGATAGACCTTATCTTAGGTATGGACTAGCTTACTGCACATAGGGCTACAATGAACTGTTATACTAATGAAGTTATTCTTGAATCCTCCAATCAGCCGAGAGTAGTGTTTCGCGGAGTTAGTCAGGCAATGCCAACCGGATTGATTTCATTAATGAGTGCTTTGAGACTAATCTGAGGTATATATGAGGCTTATCTGGCCTACGTAGTTGATACCTGAAATGAACAGACCATTCAGGATATTCTCATTGTTAGGGATTTCTTGGATGTATTTCCCACTGAATTACTAGGTTTACCCCTAGAAAGGGATGTGGAATTTACCATTGACCTTGTTTTAGGTACTGCTTCTATATCAATTCCTTCTAAAGGATGGAACTTGTGGAACTTAAGACCCAGTTACATAAGTTGTTGAATAAGGGCTTTATCAAGTCTAGTGTGCCACTTTGGAGAGCTCCAGTTTTGTTTGAAAAGAAGAAGGATGGAACTATAAGATTGTGTATTGACTATAGACAGTTGAATCGGGTGATAGTGAAGAACAATTATCCTCTAATAAGGATAGATAATTTGCTTGATCAGTTATCAGGAGTTTGTGACATTTTGTTCCCATACTAAGGGTTAGAGCCCGGAAATACTATATATGAGTCATATTATAGAAAGATTAGAAAAAAATACATTTCATACTCATGCATAATATTAGTATACACACATGTGAATTTAATAATTGCACATATTACAATAATTTGTTCATTGAACTCATTTGAAATTTTTAGGTATAAATGATTATTTTAATGTGATTATAATGTGAATTATGGTTTATGTGTCTTGAAAATTAAGTTAGTGTGTTTAATTAGTGATTTAGAATTTTTGGGAAAATTTAAGAATTTTCTAGAAATTAAGGGTATTTTTGGACTAGGAAAAATGTCAAGTGGCGAGATAATTAATGAATAGTGGCAGAAATAAGTGTCAGATGGTAGTAGAAATTTTTATGAATGACATTGGAATATAATGACACATGTCATTAAAAATTGGGAGTAAATTGGATTAGAAATTGAAGGCAAATTGACTAGTTAAATAAAAGACCAAGGAGAGACCATAAGAAAGTGACATGTGGTCACGCCACTTATATAACCTACGATGTTATGCTAAATGGCCATCTCTTCTTTCATTTTCATTGGCCAAATGCTCTCCTTTCTTCTTCTTCTTCTTCTTCTTCTTCTTCTTCACATTTTTGCTTCACCAAGCCTCATTAATGTTGCATCTTGCTCTCATCTATCATTTACTTCTATTTTCTTTGTCTTCTTCTCCTTCCTACAAGAAGACCCAACCTATTCCTCCATGAGAGTGTTAAGTCATCAATTTGCACTTATTTTGTACTTAATTCTCCTTAATGTGTTGAAATTATTATTCAAAATTAATCGAATTTTCTTATAATTGTTTGCAGATGATTTTCAACACCTTAGAGATGAAATTGAATAAAAAAGATGCAAAAGAATGAAGAAAATATGAAATTCCAAGTTTGATAGCAATTCAGTGACTAAGCGTGGGCACGTTTAAGGATAAAATTAATCTGCAGATCTATTTTCAAGATTCAAAATCGACATTTTCACAATATTTAAAAATCATATTGCCATCTATCAAGGGGATTGACCACATGAAATTAGGGGATAAGTTATCTGCTGAATATCACGAAAAAGGAGAGAGAGGAAGGATCGAAAAAGCATAAAAGAGAAAGATTTTCACTGTTCATGCAACTTTTATTTTCTAAGATAGTTTACACTTTTCTGCATCTTTTTCTGCAGGTTTTTCATTAGGATAGTTTTCGTTTTCTCTGCAGCATTTTCTTCTTTTCTTTTTGTCAGCATAGGACAGGAGTAGTTTTGACGTTTTTCTACATTCTTCTTCTTGGTTCGACAACCTTTAGTTTTAGGACAGTTTTTACAATTTTTGCAAATTTTCCATGAGAGATTTTTACATTTCTGCAGTGTTTTTCTAAGGATTTTCATATTTTCTAGGAAAATACTAAGGATGGAGACCTTTCATTTGTCTATTTCGTTAATTTATACTTTCTTTATGAATAGCTAAACTTCTTTTCTTGGTTGAGGGAAACCATGTTATCTGCTATTATGTGTGAGATGTTTCAATAAAGTTTATGTTGTTGATGAACATTGAATATCTTCTGAATTATTTTTTCTAAGTGAATTGGTTAATTTTTAGGTGCGCAACTAGGGATTAATTCGTTCAATAGCTAGATTAATGAAATATGACGTTCAATTTTATTAATCACAAGTAGCAATTAGGATTACCTTCTTTACGTTAGAGTCGGAAATTCTAAGAAGATATTTTCCTGATTGAGTGCATGTGGTACATGTATTTCTCTTGCTCATTAGGTTTTTGATTCATAAAGCTATTATTCAATTGAACCTACGATCATATCTAGGTTGTTTTTTAATAATAATGCTAGGATACATGTTCCTAGTCATTACACTTAAGAGAAAATATCCCCCAATGAATGTTTATTAATGATTGAAATTTTATATCGATTATCCATTTTAGCATGATAACATCGGTGACCTGAAAACCAAGGTATTTCCCATTCAATTTCCAAATCCAATTATTTCTTTTGATTTTCAATTTTTCTTATATTTTTCCTTAAATTGTCGTGAATCAAACCCCCCACCCAATTTTGTTACTTTGTTTTAGTTTTAAACTCGCTAACCTTTACCGTTAAAAATTTCTCGTGGGAACGATATCCACTTACCACTACTACATTAAATTGTACTAACGGAAGTGATTTCTTTTGAATTTGGTGTCAAGCGATAGTAGTACAAAATTTTGGCGCCATTGCTGGGGAATTTCTTAACGGATTTTTTAGTGATGTTTTTGTTTTTGTTTTTGGTTTCGTTACTCTTGGTTACCTTGTCTTCTGTTTGTTTTAGTTTCACAGCTTTATTTGATTTTTCGATCTTTTAGCAGCATGGATCACTATCATTATGTTTCTGATTATGATTTTTCATATTATCCTTATTATGATAATGAGTCTCCATCTATTGTGACTTCCAAGTTTGACCATTAGGTGGTAGATTTCACACCTTTAGTCGCGAGAGTATTGAGGGATGACCAACAAGCTAAGGTATGTAAAGTTTTCTCATTTTGGGTTATTCCTTTTGTACGTGTTCTATTTTGCAGGATACATAATACAGGTTCACTTCTCCACCGAGCTATTATTAAGAGTAGCCATACTTCCAACCAGAGGCTCCACCTCCACCATCGCCACCATAAGCTGATGAGATGTCTTTGGAGGATATCGTAATGAGTTTGGCAATGGTCACTCTTCAATTCTAGCAGTTTAGACAACCGTATATACCTCGAAAAAATTAAAATACAACATCGAATTTCAAAGGTAAGACTTCCATGGAAGATATAGTGCAATCTTTGGCCACTAACACTTTGACGTTTCAGCAGAGTACCGAAGTAAGTATCGGAAATATTGAAAATCAACAAAGAAATATTGCAAATCAAATAAGCCAAATGACAACTTCCATAAATCGATTAGAAGCACAAACTTCTGGAAATTTTCTAGCACAATCGGAGATTAATCCTAGATAAAGTGCGAAGGCTATCACATTACGGAGTGGTAAGAAATTGCAGGACTCACTTCCAAAGAATTCTAAAAGAGGGGTTGAAGAAGAAATCAAGCAAAAAGCACCTTCACAACTAGAAATGATGCAAAATAATCAGCAGAAAATGGTGGTGAAGCGATGAAGTTCCACTCATCAGAAGTTATGGAGCATCGTGTTGATAAAGAGCCTACTTCGAGGGAAGGTGCTCCAAGATCCTCACGAAGTTTAAGCATGCTTCCTGTTGGACTCAAGCATCCATTCAATAATGGATGATGTACATATACCAAGGGTCAAGCTTATAACCTTTGATAAGCGCTTAATGGGAGGCACCCCATTCGTATCCTTTCTTTTATGTTTTTTTTAGCAATTTTCTTTTATTTTCATTTTTAGATTTAATTCAGATTAGTTAGGAATTTAATTTAATATTTTTGATTCTTCAATTTTAATTTTTATCTTTTACTTAAAAAATTATTATATAAAAAGAAAAATAAAAAAATTCACGCCGCCCCTCCATTTTCCCCTATCTTTTTCTTCTTCTTCTTTCATTTAGTTCTTTTCTCACCATCTTCATTCACTGCAGGTTACATGCGTTATTGCCCTCATAGTGCACACAACACCAACCCTTCACATAACGCCCATCTTTCAAATTTTTATTAACCGAAAAACCCACCCAGCCTCACTTGTGATTTTACTGATTTCGTTTCTTTTCTTTTGCAATTGCAGGTCTGCATTTCACAAATTCAACACAATGCCAAGGAGAAAAAAATGAGTCACAAAGGTTGGCTTCTCCAATCACGTCTTTTGTAGCCTACTAGGAGTATAAAGGATTCCAACCTCTACATATGCCAACACCATGATTTTAACACTTCCATAATAGCGAAGCTTTCTTTAACCTTTTACTTTATATTTATGCTTCTTTAACATTGAGGACAATGTTGGCCTAGGTGTGGGGGAAAGAATTGGAGTTTCGGTGTGAATATTTTCTTAATTTTTGTGTGACTTTTGTTGATTTTTGTATGATTGTTGTGTGTTAAACCATAAAGCTTTGTCATACTAGTTTGGATGAGATTAAGGACAATGCATGAAATTAAATTGGGCTAAGTGAGTTTTGAGGTGAATCATATTGATTGATTGCAATAACTGATCTTGTAGACTTGCTCAAAATTTTGACATTTGCGTGATGAGGTAAATTGTGGAATTAAGGTGAATTCTTGAATTAAAACTATGGGAGAACTTGAGCCTAAATGTCATCATCTTTATGTCATGTTATTTCTTTGAATCCTGTGATGCTCCTCTATTTATGTTTCCTTCAGAACTTGCACAGAGCTGATTTGAATTTATTTGATTACATGGGATATAGACATGATTAAGGCCTTCCTTGTTTTGAAACCCTTTAACTTAAAAATGACCCACTTACTTATTTTCCCTTTGCAATCATTTTTGAGCCTTTATCCTTTTTTTTCAATCAATCACCTTATTTTTAAATCCCAAAAGCCCCATTAGCCTTGCCCTATTAAAAGTTGAATGAAGCATTGAGCAATTTGGAACTTTTGTTTTGTATTTTATTATGAGATACTGTTATACGTGCTTCTACTCATGTGTTTATCAAATTTTGCTGCTATTAATTTTTTTGTTTTTATTGTTTTTTCGTGTGTTTAGTGTTATTCAAAAAGAAAAAGAAAAAGATTTAAATTAAAAATCAGAAAAAGAAAAGAAAAAAAGAGAAGAAAAAAAAGAAGAAGAATAAAGCATAGTAGCAGGAATTAGTATGAGTAGTTATAACCCTTTATGTCATGTGTTTATCTTAGAATTTTAAGTTGAGTATCCCTTTTACTTGATACTTTGTGAATGCTTGTGATTAACCTTATGCCATTTTTACCTCACCGGTGAACCTAGCTCTATTATAACCCTGAATAAAGTTCCTATGATCTATTAGCTCATGTGATCTGAATGAATGATAATTGGTGAAATTACAAGCCTATGGTAGTGCAATATGTTAAAGAGAGATTTAAGCGAAACACTTTGCCCTCAAATACTTGAGTGTAAGAGTGAAATCCGTGAGAAGAATTTGTTTTGATTTAATACATGTTTTTCAAGAAAGATGTCATATTTTGACTACGATTATTTGCGTTGGTGAAAAGCGATTATGATATGGGTTGCAACTTAAGTCTTATTAGCCTAAGTTAATGAAATATGTGCAACTAATCTTATGAAGGATGAATTGACTGAGTTTAGTGGTTTGACCTGTTTGCTCGAGGGCAAGCAAAGGTTCGGTGTGGGGGAATTTGTTAAGTCATCAATTTGTACTTATTTTTTACTTAATTCTCTTTAATGTGTTGAAATTATTATTCAAAATTAATGAAATTGTCTTATAATTGTTAGCAGATGATTTTCAACACCTTAGAGATGAAATTGAATTAAAAAGATGCAAAAGAATGAAGAAAATCTGAAATTCCAAGTTTGACAGCAATTCAGTGAGTAAGCGTGGGCACGTCTAAGAATGAAATTAATCTGCAGATCTATTTTCAAGATTCAAAATTGAGATTTTCGCAATCTTTAAAGATCATATTGCCATCTATCAAGGGGATTGACCACATAAAATTGAGGGATACATTATCTGTTGAATATCACTGAAAAGGAGAGAGAGGAAGGTCCGAAAAAGCATAAAAGACAAGGGTTTTTACTGTTCACGCAACTTTTGTTTTCTAGGATAGTTTACACTTTTCTGCAGCTTTTTCTGCAGGTTTTTCATTAGGATAGTTTTCGTTTTCTCTGCAAAATTTTCTTCTTTTCTTTTTGTCAGCACAGGTTAGGAGTAGTTTTAACGCTTTTCTGCATTCTTTTTCTTAGTTAGACAACCTTTAGTGTTATGATAGTTTTTACATTTTCTGCATATTTTCCATGAGAGATTTTTACATTTCTGTAGTGTTTTTCTAAGAATTTTCATATTTTCTAGGAAAATACTTGGGATGGAGACCTTTCATTTGTCTATTTTGTTGATTTCTACTTTCGTTATGAATAGCTAAACTTCTTTTCTTGGTTGAGGGAAACCATATTATCCGCTATTATATGTGAGATGTTTCAATATAGTTTATGTTGTTGATGAATATTGAATATCTTCAGAATTACTTTTTCTAAGTGAATTGGTTAATTTCTAGGTGCGTAACTAGGGATTAATTCGTTCAATAGCTAGATTAATGAAATATGACTTTCAGTTTCATTAATCACAAGTAGCAATTAGGATTACCTTCTTTATGTTAGAGTCGGAAATTTTAAGAAGATATTCGCTTGATTGAGTCCATGTCGTACATGTATTTCTCTTGCTTATTAGGTTTTTGATTCATAAAGCTATTATTTAATTGAACCTATTATCGTATCTAGGTTTTTGTTTAATAAGAATGCTAGGATACATGTTTCTAGTCATTACACTAAAGAGAAAATATCCCCCAACGAATGTTTATTAATGATTGAAATTTTATATCAAGGATACATTTTAGCGTGATAACATCGGTGACCCGAAAACCAAGATATTTCCCATTCAATTTCCAAATCCAATTATTTCTTTTGATTTTCAATTTTTCTTATATTTTTCCTTAAATTGTCATGAATCAAATCCCCCTCCCCAACTTCGTTACTTTGTTTTAGATTTAAACTCGCTAACCTTTACCGTTAAAAATTCCTCGTGGGAACGATATCCACTTAACACTACTACATTAAATTATATTAACGAAGTGATTTCTTTTGAATTTAGTTGCAGACGATAGCAGTACAAGAGAGTTGATGGTCGTGTGATGCGTGGGAGAAGCTAGGGTTAGGTGATTTTTGAAGATCTTGAAGCTTAATCAAGTAAGTAGCACTTAAACCTTTATGGGTTGTGTAAATATAAACATATATGATGATAGTTTGGTATGAAATGAACATGATAAAGATGTTGAAATATGAAGTTACGTTGACAAGGAATTAAGTGGGTTATGCTATATTCTTATTCATATGATGAGAAATAATTCATAAGTTGATATTGGGATGATTTTTGATATGAATTAAGGGAACAAGTGATGTTTAAAAATGATAAAAAATGTTGATGAATGTATGGATACCTTGATGTTCTATTTTTATTCATAACCTGAAAAATGATTTGTCATTTGTTATGTGGATGTTTTGAATTGAAAATAAGCATAAGATATGTTAGATGAAACTTGTAGGAATTGAAGAGCTAGAAAATATGGAAGATGTGTGCTGGAATAGGTTGGATGGAGTGTTTTACTGAACATGTATCTGTATTTTGTCCATATCTTGATTTTTAGAAATCCAAATGGCATGATTTTTTATTTAGATTAAATTATAGATATATGGCTACAATTTTCATGAAGGAATCGAATTGGAGTTTTGTTCCTAAGGGTCTTGAAAGTTGGCTTGAAGTTAAGAACAGTGAGCTATCATGCTATGGGAATAGTCTGTAGTATTTTGGGTGTAACCTGCAGAATACTGATCCCAAATGCATGAATTTGACGTCATTAGAAACTTAAGACATATAGGAACATTTTTTTATAAGAATATGTTGCCTAAATATCTCATTTTCTAGGTCATAATGGTCATACAAAAGTGACCTGAAATCTGTCTTTAGAAAACTTAGAAAAACTGTGAAAAAAATAGGAGATTTGTTTTCGTCACGATCGTGGCAGGGGAAGCAACAATCGTGGGCAGTGATTTTTCATTCTAATGTGTTGATTATGCAATGGTTAAACCATTAAGGATGGAGTATATAATTATGTTATTTTTTGGACTTAATTTGGGTTTAAAATGAGGACATAACTTAGTGGATAAATTGCTTGACACTATGAATGTGATGTTAAGGATTTCATATATAAAAATGTGTAATTGAATATGCCTAAACAATTGAATAGAGTTTGATAAGGAGATGCAATCAATTGGTATATGAATTAGTATGTAATGATGTTGTATTAGAGGTAGTGAATT